>JADKXX010005431.1:0-94150 GCA_017310255.1 Butorides virescens | reverse complement strand
TGCACTTGGGTCACAACAACCCCATGCAGCGCTACAGGCTTGGGGAAGAGGGGCTGGAAAGCTGCCTGGTAGAAAAAGACCTGGGGGTGCTGGTTGACAGCCGGCTGAATATGAGCCAGCAGTGTGCCCAGGTGGCCAAGAAGGCCAGTGGCATCCTGGCCTGTATCAGAAATAGTGTGACCAGCAGGAGTAGGGAAGTGATTGTGCCCCTGTACTCGGTGCTGGTGAGGCCGCACCTCGAATACTGTGTTCAGTTTTGGGCCCCCTCACTACAAGAAAGATGTTGCATTGCTGGAACATGTCCAGAGGAGGGCAACCAGGCTGGTGAGGGGTCTGGAACACAAGTCATACGAGGAGCAGCTGAGGGAACTGGGGTTATTTAGCTTGGAGAAGAGGAGGCTGAGGGGAGACCTTATTGCCCTCTACAACTGCCTGACAGGAGGCTGTAGTGAGGTGGGGGTCAGCCTCTTCTCCCTGGTAACAGACGATAGGATGAGAGGAAATGGCCTCAAATTGTGCCAGGGCAGGTTTAGATTAGATATTAGGAAATTTTTTTTCACAGAAACGGTTGTTAAGCATTGGAACGGGCTGCCCAGGGAAGTGATCAAGTCCCCATCCCTGGAGGTATTTAAAAGAGAGGTAGATGAGGTGCTTAGGGACATGGTTTAGTGGTGGAATGGCAGTGTTAGTTTAATGGTTGGACTTTTCCAACCTAAACAATTCTATGATTCTATGATCTGCATGTGGATCAGGAGCCTTCCTTCTGTTGCCATAAGTCACAGGTTTCCAGGCTTCACCATCAGAGAAGTCCCCACTTCCAAACTTGATAAGTACAGACTCTGACTGCCCCTCCTTTCAGTACAGTTGGGGATTTAGGCTCTTGTACCTTCAAGATCTTGGAGAAGATCAAGTCAGTCTCTTCCTCATGTCCCCGATGCTGCAAAGTGTGCCAGCTTCCTCTAACACTCCTTTACTTGTTGATACAGATTCTCTACCATTGCATACCTCCACCAGGCAAGGAGGCAATGTCCCATCCCAGCATCAGCAAGTGGCCCCAGGTTCTCTCTGCACTGCCTGAGACCTCCAGAGCTGCATCCTTCCATTAGGAGCTCAGTCTGATTTGAGGTCTCTGATGTGCCTTCAATATTTCTCTTAGGTCTCCTCACTGAATTTTTCCTCTGTATTCTTCCATTCTTGGATTGAATTTCTGAATACTACACTGGTGTCCTGGTTTCAGCTGGCATAGAGTTAATTTTTTTCCTAGTAGCTGTCACAGTGCTGTGTTTTGGATTTAGTATGAGAATAATGTTGATAACACACTGATGTTTTAGTTGTTGCTAAGCAGTGCTTATACTAGTCAAGGAGTTTTTCAGTTTCCTGTGCTCTGACAGGTGCAAAAGAAGCTGGGAGGGTGTACAGCAAAAGGATGTTCCATACCATATGACATCATGCTCAGTACATAAACTGGGGGCAGTTGGCCAGGGTCAGTGATCGCTGCTTGGGGCATTGATCAGCAGGTGGCGAGCAATTGCATTGTGCATCACTTGTTTTGTATATTCTTTTATCATCATTATTATTATTATCTGTTCCTTTGCTGTCTTATTAAACTGTTTTTATCTCAACCCATGAGTTTTACTTTTCTTTTTCTAATTCTCTCCCCCATCCCACTGGGGGCTGGGGAGGGGACGGTGAGCAAGCAGCTGTGTGTTGGTTAGTTGCCGCATGGGGTTAAACCATGACAGTCCTTTTTGGTGCCCAACATGGGGCTTGAAGGGTTGACATAACAACAGAGCTGACCACAGGATGTTAAAGCAAACTTGCTATGAGCATTCATTATATTAGTTTAGTAATTGCTGGTCACAATGTTGATTTACTTGCTCTCACAGTTGTATTTGATCTCAGAGTTGTGTTACGTAACACCTTACTTGCCATATATACTGTTTATCGGTATTTATGTGCTGTTTATCACCTCTGGTAGGTGGACGTATTGGGTTTGCATGGCAAGGCTTTGGGGGGGGTGGGGGTGGGGGCGGGGCTACAGGGGCAGCTTCTGTGAGAAGCTGCTAGAATCTTTCCCTGTATCCAACAGAGCCAATGCCAGCTGGCTCCAAGGCAGACCCACTGCTGGCCAAGGCCAAGGCAATCAGTGATGGTGGAAGCGCCTCTGTGGTAACATATTTAAGAAGGAAAAAAACCTCTGCTACATAACAGTAGCTGGGGAGAGAGAAGTGAGAGGATGTGAGAGGAGCAGCCCTGCAGACACCCAGGCCAGTGCAGCAGGAGGGGCAGGAGGTGCTCCAGGCGCTGGAGCAAAGATTCCCCTGCAGCCCATGGTGAAGACCATGGTGAGGCAGGCTGTCCCCCTACAGCTCATGGAGGCCCATGGTAGAGCAGATATCCACCTGCATCCTAGGGAAGATCCCACGCTGGAGCAGGTGGATGCCTGAAGGAGGCTGTGACCCTGTGGGAAGCCTGTGCTGGAGCAGGCTCCTGGCAGGACCTATGGACCCATAGGGAGAGGAGCCCAGGCTGGAGCAGGTTTGCTGGCTGGGCTTGTGACCCCACAGGGGACCCACGCTGGAGCAGTCTGTTCCTGAGGGACTGCCCCCCATGGAAAGGATGGACCCATGCTGGAGCAATTTGTGAAGAACTGCAGCCCGTGGAAAGGATGGACCCATGCTGGGGCAGTTCGTGAAGAACTGCAGCACGTGGGAAGGACTCACGCTGGAGAAGTTTGTGGAGGACTGCCTTCTGTGGGAGGGACACCACACTGGAGCAGCTGAAGAGTGTGAGGAGTCCTCCCCCCCTGAGGAGGAAGGAGCGGCAGAGTCAGCGTGTGATGAACTGACCTCAACCCCCATTCCCCGTCCCCCTGCACCACTACAGGGAGGAGGTAGAGAAAATCAGGAGTAAAGTTAAACCCATGAAGAAGTGAGGGCTAGGGGGAAGGTGTTTTAAGATTCAGGGTTTATTTAATTCTCTCCTTCTCTGATTTGTCTGGTAATAAATTAAACTAAGTTCAACAAGTTGAGTCTGTTTTGCCCATGACGGTAACTGGCAAATGATCTCTTCCTGCCCTTCTCTCAACCCACGAGCCTTTTGATATATTTTTCCCTCCCCTGTCCATCTGAGGAGGGGAGTGACAGAGCAGCTTGGTGGGCACCTGGCATCCAGCCAAGGTCAACCCATCACAGTGGAATAAAGTTATTGCTTTGCTGTACTGTGTAACACTGACTTATGGTATGATAAAATTACAGGTCATGAGATCATATTTATACTCAGCATTGCCATCACCTCTGTACTTTGGGAGCCATCTATCAGAAATTATTAATAATTACACTTTTTACTTTTTCTCCTCAGACAGCCAGCCCATGGGGGAAACACCTTCCTCGATCTTCCCCTTCTTACCCAGGCTAATAACAATAGCCTTTGAGAATTTTGAATATCAGTATTTTTAATATTTTGGATGTTCAAACCAGCATGGTCCTATTACTATGTTTCCTGAATGTGTGTCATGTCTTACTTAGGGTTAAAAATTATTTAAGAATACTGCAGCTGTTCCAACCCCAGTGACAGGCCCTGTGGCTACTCAAACCCTTGAGACCAGCACTGCAGCTACTCCAACCCCAGTGACAGGCACTATGGTTACTCAAACCTCGATGAGAGGTTCTGCATCTGAACCAGAGAACCAACCCATGCTGGTATCAGTCACCTCCATACATAAGATGACAACTTGGAAGTGGAAGTCAGCTCATTTAGTAAGTTATTAAGAAGGAAAGAGAGAGAAGAAGGAAGAAGCATTTGGCCCTGGGAGTGAGGAGGCAGACTATGCTAAAGCAGGGACATCATAAGAACAGGAGGAGGAAGAGGAAGAATTCCCTGCTTCCCCCCAAGGAAGAACTCAGCAGGAGCGTTCCTCCTCTTCCTCAGAGGGAAAAGAAGAACTCATAAACAAGGTGGTAACCACCCAATTTCTATCCCTGAGTGATCTGTGAGTTATGCAAAAGGATTTCAGCTGTCATCCAGGCAAGCACATTGTCACCTGGCTGCTCTGATGCTGGGATAATGGAGCCAGTAGCCGGGAATTAGAGGGTAGGGAAGCCAAACAGCTGGGATCCCTTTCTAGGGAAGGGGACATTGACAAAGGGATTGGAAAAGGGGCACAAACCCCTTGCCTCTGAAGGCAACTACTGTCAGGTATGAAGGAAAAACATCCCTTCAAGGAAGATGTTATATGTCACCCAGGCAAGTGGACCACCATGGAGGGAGGTATCCAGAGGGAATTAGCCATGCAAGAGGTTATTTGTGATAACCTGAACAATGAGCAGTTACCCAAAGATCCAGATGGAGTCAACTGCATGTGGCCAACATGGTGGAAGTTTATACAGAGCGCACCATTGTCTTATACCAACTCATAGGCAGTAATGACCTGGAAAGGTGGAGAGGAACAGACAGTGGATGAAGTCGCTGGCCAACGCTGACAATACGAAGAAAGTATCTCTTCCTCCCTCATCTTGGCTGTGGAGAATCAGGTCCAGCAACTGCTATACTCCAACTGAAAAAGAGATATTGGCAGCATATGAGGGGGTTCGAGCTGCTTCAGAAGTGGTTGGTGCTAAAGCACAGCTCCTCCTGGCACCCCGATTGCCAGTGCTGGGCTGGATGTTCAAAGGGAGGGTCCCCTCTACACATCATGCAACCAATGCTATGTGGAGTAAGTGGGTCACACTGATCACACAATGGGCTTGAATAGGAAACCCCAATCACTCAGGAATCTTGGGACTGATCATGGGCTGGTCAGAAGGCAAAGATTGAATCATAGAATCATAGAATCACCTCGGTTGGAAAAGACCTTTAAGATCATTGAGTCCAACCGTTAACCTAGCACTGCCATCCCACCACTAAACCATGTCCCTAAGCACCTCATCTGTCCTTCCTTTAAATACCTCCAGGGATGAGGACTCTACCACCTCCCTGGGCAGCCCATTCCAGACCCTGACAACCCTTTCTGTGAAGATGTTTTTCCTAATGTCTAGCCTAAACCTGCCCTGGCGCAGCTTCAAACCATTCCCCCTCGTCCTATCGTCTGTTACCAGGGAGAAGAGGCCGACCCCCACCTCACTACAGCCTCCTGTCAGGCAGTTGTAGAGGGCAATAAGGTCTCCCCTCAGCCTCCTCTTCTCCAGGCTAAATAACCCCAGTTCCCTCAGCCGTTCCTCGTATGACTTGTGTTCCAGACCCCTCACCAGCCTGGTTGCCCTCCTCTGGACATGTTCCAGCAATGCAACATCTTTCTTGTAGTGAGGGGGCCCAAAACTGAACACAGTATTCGAGGTGCGGCCTCACCAGCACCGAGTACAGGGGCACAATCACTTCCCTACTCCTGCTGGTCACACTATTTCTGATACAGGCCAGGATGCCATTGGCCGCCTTGGCCACCTGGGCACACTGCTGGCTCATATTCAGCCGGCTGTCAACCAGCACCCCCAGGTCTTTTTCTACCAGGCAGCTTTCCAGCCCCTCTTCCCCAAGCCTGTAGCGCTGCATGGGGTTGTTGTGACCCAAGTGCAGGACCTGGCACTTGGCCTTGTTGAACCTCATACAGTTGACCTCGGCCCATTGATCCAGCCTGTCCAGGTCCCTCTGCAGAGCCCTGCTTCCCTCAAGCAGATCAACACTCCCACCCAGTTTGGTGTCGTCTTCAAATTTACTGAGGGCACACTCAATCCCCTTGTCCAGGTCATTGATAAAGTTATTAAACAAGACTGGCCCTAGAACTGAGCCCCAGGGGACACCGCTTGTGACCGGCCGCCAACTGGATTTAACTCCATTTGCCACAACTCTCTGGGCTTGACCATCCAGCCAGTTTTTAACCCAGTGAAGAGTACATCCATCTAGGCCATGAACTGCCAGCTTCTCCAGGAGAATGCTGTGGGAGACTGTGTCAAAGGCTTTGCTGAAGTCCAAGTAGACAAAATCCACAGCCTTTCCCTCATCTACCAGGCGGGTCATCTGGTTGTTGAAGGAAATCAGGTTGGTTAGACAGCACCTGCCTTTCATGAACCCATGCTGACTGGGCCCAATCCCCTGATTGTCCTCCATGTGCCTGGTGAGCACACTCAAGATGAACCTCTCCATAATCTTCCCTGGTACTGAGGTCAGGCTGACAGGTCTGTAGTTCCCCGGATCCTCCTTCCAGCCCTTCTTGAAGATAGGCGTCACATTTGCCAGTGGAATATTGCCAGAGGAGGAGGTGACATGTGCAGAGGAGGCCCTACTGTATAATAAACTGCCAGAAAATGAGAAGCAATATGCCCTGTTCACTGATGGGTCCTGTCGCCTTGTAGGAAAGCATCGGAGGTGGAAAGCTGCTGTATGGAGTCCTGTACAACAAGTCACTGAAGGAGAAGGTGAATCGAGCCAATCTGCAGAAGTGAAAGCCATCCAGCTGGCTTTAGATATTGCTGAATGAGAAAAGTGGCCAGTGCTCTATCTCTATACTGACTCATGGATGGTGGCAAATGCCCTGTGGGGGTGGTTGCAGCAATGGAAGCAGAGCAACTGGCAGCGCAGAGGCAAACCCACTTGGGCTGCCGCATTGTGGCAAGGTATTGCTGCATGGGTAGAGAAACTGGTTGTAAAAGTACGTCATGTAGATGCTTATGTACCCAAGAGTTGGGCCACTGAAGAACATCAAAACAACCAGCAGGTGGATCAGGCTGCTAAGATTGAAGTGGCTCAGGTGGATCTGGACTGGCAACATAAGGGTGAATTATTTCTAGCTTGGTGGGCCTATGACATCCCAGGCCATCAAGGAAGAGATGCAGCAAATAGATGGGCTTGTGACTGAGGTGTGGACTTGGCCATGAACACTATTGCATAGGTTATTCACCTATGTGAAACATGCGCTGCGATCAAGCAAGCCAAGCGGTTAAAGCCTCTCTGGTATGGAGGATGGTGGCTGAAATATAAATATGGAGAGGCCTGGCAGATTGATTATATCACACTCCCACAAACCTGCCAAGGTAAGCACCATGTGCTCACCATGGTGGAAGCAACCACTGGATGGCTGGAAACATATCCCACGCCACTGCCCAGAACGCTATCTTGGGTCCTGAAAAGCAAGTCCTGTGGCGATATGGTACCCCAGAAAGAATTGAGTCAGACAACAGGACTCATTTTCGAAACTACCTCATAGACACCTGAGCCAAAGAGCATGGCATTGAGTTGGATATATCACATCATTCATCAGCCTCTGGGAAAATGGAACGATACAATGGACTGTTAAAGACTACCCTGAGAGCAATGGGTGGTGGGACATTCAAACATTGGGATACACATTTAGCAAAGGCCACCTGGTTAGTCAACACTAGATGATTTGCCAATTGAGCTGGCCCTGCCCAATCAAAACTTTTAGGTACTGCAGAAGAGGATAGAGTCCCTGTAGTACATGTAAAAAATATGCTGGGGAAGACAGTCTGGGTTATTCCTGCCTTGGGCAAAGGCAAACCCATTTGTGGGATTGCTTTTGCTCAAGGACCTGGGTGCACTTGGTAGGTGACTTGGGAGGATGGGGGTGTGTACCTCAAGGGGATTTGATTTTGGGTAAAAATAGCCAATGAACTGAATGGTATGGTGTTAATTGCTGTATAATTGCTATATGCCATATCAATGGTGTTACAGTAAGAATCGCCCGGATTAATGAAGAATGAACTTTGATGAAACTGAGCAAGTGCAACGGTGATGGAGCCAGAACTGGCTTCAACATGCAACAGTCCAACACCATAAACCATGTCTTCTGCTCTGAAAGACTGTTATGAGAGATGGAGCACAGAGTCATGGACTAAATGAACTCAACAGGCATTTTAGAGGGATGGCTCATAGACTAAAGCAATGATATTTGTGTGTATATATCAAAAGACAGCGGAAGTGGTGATGATGATTTGAAATGTATTGGAAAGGGTAGGACCTGGGCATGATGTAGACGGTACAGAAAAAGGGGTGGAGACTGTCCTGGTTTCGGCTGGGAAAGTGTTAATTTTCTTCCTAGTAGCTGGCATAGTGCTGTGGTTTGGATTTAGTATGAGAAGAATGTTGATAACACACTGATGTCATGCTCAGTATATAAACTGGGGAGAGTTGGCTAGGGGGCAGTGATCGCTGGTCGGGGACGGGCTGGGCATTGGTCAGTGAGTGGTGAGCAATTGCATTGTTCATAATTTGGTTTGTATGTTCTTTTATCATTATTTATTATTATTATTATCACCATCATAATCATCATTATCATTATCATTATCATTTTCTCTTCCTCTGCTGTCCTATTAAACTGTCTTTTCTCTCAGTCAACAGGTTTTACTTTATTTTTCCAATTCTCTCATTGGGGATTCTCCATCGGAGAGGAGGGAAGGTGAGTGAGCGGCTGTGTGGTGCTTAGTTGCTGACTGGGGTTTGGCACAATGCAATTGGCAGATAGAAATCTTCTGTTTATATATATGCCCCACAAACAATTACTCAAGTAATAGAAATAAATACTTTTGTTATGTGGTTTGTGAGAAGTGCCAATGATTTCACATTGTTGTCCTTTTTGCATCCTAGTCTTTAAGATCCCATCCTCTTGTGTCATGTAAATACAAGATATTAGTGTCTTCCTTAGTCATAGTCAACTTTTTTGATGGTAGATATGGTCCACTGTGTATTTTGAATTCTTTGCAGGAGTGTATTTACTGGAGGCTACTGGGCTATATGTTACTATTAATGCAGCCTGTGCATTCAAGTATCATGCCAGGAATCAAGAAATTACTTGGCTTCTCATGCCAGTTGAGTAGCTGTTCTGCTGGCATCTGTGCTCAAATATGCAAAAGACATAACTTAGCAATAACATAGTTTCCATGTGTGGTTGGGTTAATTTGCGGCTTTCATAAATGCACTAAATTGATGCACTCATGAAGATCATCACTGTACAGATAGCTAATATAAGCTCAATATAGAGAACTCATACACATAAGGATATAAGTGGGACAGAGGTTTTGAGTACAGGTCTCTAGAGAAGTGGGTGATAACTTTGGCAATCTTCTGAGGAAAGGCAGAGGAATATAATAATGAGCAAGTGGGAGGGGGATAAATAATAAATAAAAGAAAACATTATTATTATTATTATTATTATTATTATTATTATTATTATTATTATTATTATTATTATTATTATATTGCTGAAATAAAAATAAATATTACCTCATGAATTCCAAAGTGAGCATAGGAATCAAAGTAATAATCCCTGGATGTCATCTCTTCTGGATTGATGAGCTTTGCCATCTTGCCTCGGCCTGGGCAGCTTGGTTGCAATGGGACATGTATGACAGACTGAACTGGCTTTGGAACAACAGTAGGCTGAGGAGGCTGGGATGGGATGGGGCAAACCTAGGAGAACATGGAATATTGTTAAGAGCCATCATTCAGAGAAGACATTTCTTTCTATGTTTAGCGTAGTGATATTGCTGTAACTACCTAAGACACAGTAAGACCAAAGATACCTGGGGAATCATAAGTGAAATTTAGGCTGCCTTCTATTCCTGGCTCTTTAACTTATTTGCTCTGTCTTGAAAAATTTCTTTAATTTTTTTTTTCCTTGATGTTATTCTGCAGATACCTACATCAGTGCAAAGTAATGGCAAATTATTGATGTTGGCTGAAGTGGGTGACTCCACACATTGACACAAGGCAGTTAAGAGCTAGGTTTTCTCCTTTAGTGTCTTTCTGCCACAAGCTGCCACAGCTTTGTGAGAGGTAAGTTGTAATAAACAAATAGTTCCCCTGCAAAGAAGAGCTCATAATCAAAGGATATTGAACACTGTTGCCAACAAGAAGAACAGGATTCACAACTGATTCTTAATTGTCAGGTAATGTATTTGGATGTATTGATGAGGTAGGTCTGAGAACACTCACAATATCTGTAAGTCCCTGACACTATCTGAAAGTCTCTCAGCATGCCCAGAAAGCACTGTAGGGAGCTGTGTGGGATATGTGATCCTTTAATTCAGTCTCCTGCTGTTGGGAGATGCAGGAGTTACGTGTTACCAACACCCCCTGGCCCACTGTACTTAATTTTCCTTGTGTATTGCATCTCCAGCACCAACATTTCAATAAAGCTCGCAGCACCTTGATTCAGATTTGACACCTGTAGCATCTAAGACAGATGATCAAACATTTCACAAACATGAGACACAGACCATGGTCTGGCCTATAAGTATATCTACATATTTCATCCTTAATGTGAACCAAAACACTGAAAACTAAGACAGACAGCAAGACACTACAGCTTCACATGTGCACTAAGTCACCTGCAAATTATAAGTCAACAAGTTCATTTATTAAGAAGGTCACTCCTACTTAAACTATGTCACCTTCTCTTGTACTTTTTTTTTATTTTCAGATTTAGTAGTTTCCCAGTGGGGACCAGATTTATCTGAGCCTCTCCTAGGTTTCCTTGTACTCTCTCTGAATAGCATCAATTAACCTAGTTCAGTTTACTTCAATATAAAAAAAAAACCCACACCACATTTTCTTCCTTATTTATCTGAAGATTTAAATGTGTCATCTTTTGATGGTTGGTCCAACTGTGAAAAATGAATACTAGTGGTTTATGTTCCTGTAACACCTTTCACCACCCAGAATCCAGAAGTGCTTTATTCATACATCTTTTCTATTTCTGATTTTTTTTTTTTTACTATACCACTTCACCCAGTTTACCTCCCACTCAGAATACAATTATTCCCAATTTGTATTTGTATTTATGTCCTATCTAGTTTTAAAATGTCCATCTGCTGTAATTTCTCTTAAGGAACTATCTCATTGCCTGTTCATTGCAAGTAACACCTTGACAGTTCATTCTGTCAAGGTGTTGCTTGTAATATTCAACTCTTCCAAATTTAATCCTGATCTTTTAATTATGTACTTGAAGTTATATCCTAACATTTTTCTCCATTGGTGTACACACTGTCAAATTTTTGCAGTTACCTTGCCCTGTAAGTCCTTTATTTGTCTGCTGGATTACAAAGATTTGAACTGCAGATGTTCAGAATTCTGTTTTAATTTAGTATGAGCTCTGTAAGGTCTTATATTTTTCTCCTAAATTTTTACTCCACATCATATTACAGGCAAAATATGTAAATATAACAGTCACTGAACTCTTCATTCTGTTCCTGTCTTAGGTAAGAAAGTCTCCAGACACAAGATAGTACATCACAGGCAGATGCTCAAGAGCTACCTACTGGAGAGAAGATCTGACAGGTTTTGTGAATGAAACCAGAGGGGTATTAGCATTTCTGTTGCTGTTAAACTACGAATTCAGATGTGATTTGCTGTAAAATAGAAAGCATTTTCTACATGAAAAGAGACTAGTCTTGAAGGTGAATCTTCTGTCTGGGTCTTGGGCAATATAATTTCTGATCCTGGCTGCATGGAATTTGTCTAGACAGGGTTATGAGAACAAGGTTTATTCTGACTAAAGATACAGAATGAAAATAAATTCAGCAAGTCAAGCTAGGAAAGTTGCGTGAATGATTTTGTTTGCTGTATAGGAATTAACATTGTCATCTCATAGTCTGCAAGACAGCTGAATACTGCTACAGCCAAGGAGTGGCAAGATAACTTAATTAAGTTACTGAGGAAGTATTAGACCTTTGAATCACAGTACTTTTCACATTTATCTAAAATACCTGAAGACTTACTGCTCTCAGCTGTCCGTCTACATCTCTGCCAGAGAATACATATTCCCATGTAGCAGAAGAAGTAAAAGCCTATTAGGTAAAATGTGTTGATTGTGTGACAATGTTAGGCTGTGAATAATATTAGGTCATGCACTGTCCATCCTGTGGTATGGGTATCATAGCCTCATGCAGAAGGGGTAACACAAAACCACCTTTCAAATTAAAATGATGTCATCTTTGCAGCATCTGTAACACCCACTGCTGTAATTTCTGTGTGTAGCACTGTAATTCTGAAACTCCAGGGCAAGATTATAATTACAAGAATAATTTTGTGAGTGGGGCTCAGAAAATCCCTCTGTCATAGATTTGCTACAGACGCTGTGAACGATTTCAGTCAAAAGAGTATCACATCCTATGACAACAAATATCTGGGGAAAGCACATAAACAGAGGACAATTACAACATAAAGAAATGTAACAAAAGCTATTATTTGTATCAGAAACAATAAAGTCTTCAGGTGTACAGCTCTGTGCTTGCTAAATTAGAAACAACTAAGCTTTTAGGGATATGGTATAACTGCTTTAGGAGAAAACATGCCCCCAAGAAAAAGGGAAACAGCTTCCTGTATTCCTTCCAGGACTGAAAAAAAATCATTAATATGATTTACAAGCTTAGCACATACATATCCTACCTGTCAGAAACAACTAATCTATTGAATAACTCCTGAAAAGGGAAAGCATCTGGGCTGGGGGTAAACCTCACATCAATGAAAAGAATTCAACAAATTCTATTTGAATGAACCATGTTTATTACAAATACAGATTCCAGCCAGCTGCACACAGTTCCAGAACACTGGCCGCTGCTAATGCAGATGAAGTCTGAAAGAATGCAAGCAGCTGACTCAGAATTCACTCATCACTGTGCTAAATGTGCAGCCCTCTATTTTTCCATCCTCCCATTTGTTACTGGAGATAGAGTTGGAGGGTCTGAAGCATCTGAGAAGCCATCTTTTTCTACCATTTCTATGGGACTTAGGTCCTGCTGCTCTGTATCATTCAAACACTTAAGTCAAAGGAAATTAGGGAAATATTTTAAAAATTAAATAAAGTTTCTTTCCTTTCTTTGTGGACAAGGTTGGTAGAGTATAGATGCATCAAAGGTATAGCACAGGACCACTTTATTAAAAGCTTTGAATTCTCACAAAAGGCAAGATTCATAGCCCTCATTCATTTCTCAAAATCTGACATCTGAACATCTTGACATAGATTTCTAAAACACATATAGGCACTTCAGTGATGTATGTGACACTCAGATATGTGGAGTTGCCCATGTGCATCAATGGAAACTGTTGAAATTCTTTTTTCTTGAAAACTGGACCTAAGTGAACATGGACTTATGAGGCTATCTAGATGTATAAAAGGGAACTCATTATTCAAAAAATCATAGACTATTTTGAAAACTTGAGCCTTTTCGATATATCCATCTGCCTACAGAGAAGCAAGATGTTGAAATATGCACAACTCACTTTTTAGAAAGTTTGTGACAAAAGCTGAGGTGTATGGAGTAAAAATAAACTTGAATTTCAATGTTTGTTTCTTGATGTTACTATGGAGACACAGGGATGGAGGTTAAAATCCCAATACTTCTAAAACTCTTGTTCAAGCTGTAGTGTTTTCTCCTTGACAAATTCTTAGTTATTTATGGCATTGAAGAGGTTAACAGCATCTTCTGTCTGGAAATGCCTAGCCTTTCATTAAAAAACTGCACTCATTAAGAATGGAATTATAGTTTAATATGATTCAATTTCAGCATTCTCTTCTTTTTAAGCAAATGGTTTTATCATATCTAAATGTTGATTATACTTATTTCTTGGTCCAGATAGATAGCTTTCTGTGTCAGAACTACTAGAACAGCACATGCCTAACACCATTTTCATTACTCTGAATTTAATAATCTATTAGCATGCAAGAGATTATCATCTGATATGCAGTCACCATAGCAGTTCCAACAACACAACTTGTTCCTGCTGCAAATACAAAGGGATAGCCAAATATTCAGTATTTGGTATCCGTCTGCCAAAAGTTAGGCTTACTTCTACAACAGCTTCTTGGAAGTCATTACACAATGGTGCAGACTAAAACCTCCCTTGAGTCCTTCATCTTGTATCTTTTTGAAATAAGTCTTTGTCCCAGGTGTGTGGGAGCATATCTTAAGGGATCTTTGGATTGAGCAAAGAATCTGGTCCATTATCTGAGAACAGAAGTTTTAATCCAATTTTCTGAAGAAATCAAGCCACATTATCTTGCCTGTGTCTCCCATTGACAACTTTTGAGCTTGTCCAACCCAGTCTAATTTGAAAGAATAGTGGAAACACCAAGCACATTTGTTTTCCTATACATTTATTAAAAATTAAGTAGAAGAATAATCAATGTGATGATCCACTGAAATTGAAGCAGCCAGATTTCAGTTGTCATTCTTTCTACTTGCTCTAAGTTTATTAAGCTAACTAGCTTGTGTTACATGTGTAGTCTCCAGTCTAATGACACTGTATAATCAGTAATGAAGATGTAGGAAAAAGTCTAGGCAGAACTCAGAATTAAGTTGGGACACGAGGGGATAAAAAGCACGCAGTTGCAGGAAACAAGGTTTCAGTAGCTTACCTACTCATGGAAAAAACCCTTTCTATACTAAGGACATGAAGTTCACAAGGAGTACAAAATGGCCAGAAATCAAGGGGTTCCAATAGAGACCAGATGAGATGAACATTCAACTGCAGACATTTCTGTCTGGAAACAAGGATGTTATATATGTCTCCATTAGGTACATGTTTTCAGGAAGTAGGGCTTTCAAAGATGAGTAAAGAATATTTGCCTTTAGTTGTGGGTTTTGTTTTTCTTAGTGGAGACTTTATGTTGTGATATGTCTCAAAATCAGGATGAAATAGCTGGTTCCTCAGCAGCTATAAATCGGCTTCCTGCTTGATAAAAATTAAACACTGTTTATTTGAAATTGCAGATAACTATGAGTTCAATGCAACTGTAAATCTCTCTAAACTCTAGAACTGTAAATCTAGCCAGACAGATTCTGTAAGAAAATTGGGAGAGAGAACTGATTCTTAAACCTGCTTGCTTGAAGCTACTTTTTCAGCTACTTCATAGTCAAGCACTGCTCTGAACTTTCTACATGGAGTGTCTGAAATGCCAGATCAACCTGTCATAGATAAAGCTGTCCATTTATTATCAGCAGGAAATTCATTGTCATTTACAGAAAAGTATAGCTTAGAGTACATTACAATTGCTACACGTTATCCCTAAGGTAATGTTGATAGTAAAAATATTGTGAAAACACTGAGGCATGTTCTGAAATCAAGGCTCTACTGTTTGCTTTAGAATAAAACCTCTGACTGAGCTGTCATACAAGGAACTTGATTACACACTAAGTGTCCAAATCCTCAAAAAGTCAAAGATGCAAAGCAGGTCTTCAGTATGATAAAGGCATGGTTGGCATATTTAGAGTGCAACAGAAATAATACTGAGTAGCAAGAAGGACTGCAAAGATCACAAATGTTTGCAAATCTGATACTTGTTTGAAAGCTAAAGAGAAATTTAGATATCTAAATGTAAATACAAGGTACAAACTGTGATAGCTCTGTGGATCTGACCCAGCGTACTATGTACTGTCAAGATTAATGGGGACTGTCTATTGGGGAAAAGCCAGAATCTTCTTAGTGACAGGTCACAAATCAAGCAAGCAAATTTCCAGTTGGGTATAAGGGAATAATTCTTCCCCCTAATAGAGGTTAAGCACTGAAACAAATGCTAAGAGGGTCTGTGTGGTCTCCAATCTTGTAGATTGCAAAACTCAGATGGAGAAGGTCCTTAGCAGCCTGATCTAGCTTTAAAGTTATCTTTTATCTGAGCAGGATGCTGGACTAGATGAACTCCAGAGGTCCCTTGCACCCATATCATTCTATGATAGTAAGACATGGACAGTTTATATTTGTACTATGCAGGAGATACAGGTGGAAATGGCAGGATAAACTTATAAACCTGAGCCTAGTATAGATTATGGCATGGGTTATAAATTTAGATTTATATGTTTGTACACACAATAGGAACTGAATCCATTTTCATGAGATTAAAGAATGCACGCAATGAGAAGAACACGAGGACATGACACTCTGGAATTAAGTTTTTGAAGCTACATGTAACAGGATTAGACTGAAATGATAGGAAATGAGGTGACAGAATGTAAGGATGGGAGTGTTGTTAAGTATCTGTAGCATTTATAAAAGTCTGAGCAGTTCTAGACCATTCTGTGTGCCAGTGCAGGTAATAAAAACACTCTTTATCCAACCTGCCCTCTTGACTGCTTACTGTACAGTGCAGCTTGGGCACAGCAGCAAAAAAAAAACAGGTGACAAATTGTAGTTATGGTTGTTGAAGTTTAATTGAAGTTGTGTTCCTGTCCTGGTTTCAGCTGGGATAGAGTTAATTTTCTTCATAGTAGCTAGCATAGTGCTGTGTTTTTGATTTAGTACTGGAAGAATGTTGATAACACACTGATGTTTTTAGTTGTTGCCAAGTAGTGCTCAGGCTACTCAAGGACTTTTTGAGCTTCTCCTGCTCGGCCAGGTGCATAACAAACTGGGAGGGAGCACAGCCAGGACAGCTAACCCAAACTGACCAAAGAGCTATTCAATACCATATACCGTCATGCTCGGGGGGGGGTTAGTCAGTCGGTCGGTTGCGGGGAGAGTGATCGCTGCTTGGGGACTGATCGTGGCTCGGGGAGTGATTGCTGCTCAGGACAGGCTGGGCATCGGTCGGCGGGTGGTGAGCAATTGCATTGTGCATCGTTTGTTTTGTATATTCTGTATATTCTGTTACCATTCTCATTATTACTATTATAATTATTTTCCCTTATTAAACCATCTTTATCTCAGCCCTCAGCTCTAACCTTTTTTTTTCCTTCCCGATTCTCTCCCCCATCCCACTGAGGGAGGGGGGAGTGAGCGAGCAGCTGTGTGGTGCTTAGTTGCCAGCCGGGTTAAACCACGACAGTTCCTTTTTAAAAAGCTGGAGATTTTGCAATGCATGTAGAGTAGAAGGTCCAGTAGTTCAGCATAGAACAAAAGGCAATATGAGAGAAATGCTATTACTAGTAACTGAAATTTACTCTTTGCAAAGTACCTCATGAAAGACTAGAAAAGCATTATTTAAAAAGTGTTGAGAGGTACCTTTCTTTAGGACAAGATTGCATTTTGGTTATCTTTGGCATATGATAGACCTAATGTCTACTATTGTTTCAGATTTAATGTCACAGACATAACCGCAACACCTTCTTGGTATACAAGGTCCCTGTTACAAGGAACTTCTGGAAAAAGACCTTCTGCTTTCACTTATTTACAGGTTTACACCCTGTTGTGTAGAGCAGATGGTCCATCATTAGACTCTGTTGCCTATCTCTGTGTTTGAAGCCTCATGAGGAGTGCGCTAAGTTGCAGAGTCAGGAGTTTCCCAAGTGCTGGCTAAAGTCTCAAACCTGTTTCTATTGAAGTCGGTGAGTTTTGCAGCTTCAGCTCAGTGGGGAATCATGTTTTAGAACTATTCCCTCAGGTTGATAATATTAAAAGTGACATACAGCTGGTAGATCCCTACATTCATTTCTCATTTCCTGGGATAGAGACTAAGTTACTGCAATCAATAATCTGGAAATAAATGTCAACATATAGCCACGCTGTTCTCTCCAAATATACAGCATATGGATTTGTTACAGTGTAATTGTCTCTGTCACACGAGTCAAGAATCTGAAAGGTAGAAAATTAAATAGAGGAGAATTTTAAAACTCATGGAGGAGGCAAGCTGTGATGTTCTGTGGCTAGATGTTCTGTGGTTTTGTTTCCATTCTTCAGTGTAATCGGGAACGGAAGAGGAGGATATACTCAAGCATACTGGTTATTTTGACACAAGATTGACATAGAAACATAGAATCATAGAGTCATTTGGTTGGAAAAGACCTTTAAGATCATCAAATCCAACTGTATCTGTTCACTACTAAACATTGTCCCTAAGCGCCTCATCTGTTCTGTTCCCCTGTCCCCGAGGACCATTTCCCAGGGAGTCCTTCTGACTATCTCCTTGAGGAGCTGGAAGTTTGCTTTCCTAAAATTTAGGGTCCTGACTATACTCCTTGCTATTCCCATTTCCCTCAGGAGCGTGAGCTCTACCAACGCGTGGTCGCTGCAGCCCAAGCTGCCTCCAATCTTGACGTGTCTGATGAGTTCACTTGCATTGGTGACCACGAAGTCCAGTATCGCATCCCCTTGGGTAGGAGTGTCACTTACCTGGCTTAAGTAGCTACATTTCCAGCAGATGTCAGGGTGGTTGAAGTCCCCCAGTAGGGTGCTCGCTGGAAAAGTAATACAGCAAGCTGTAGGCAATCCAGCAGATTCCTAGAATGCATTGAGGACAACTTCTTAAGTGACCACGCTATCCATGATAGTCAGAAGGACATCCTAGGAAACAGTCCTCAGGGACAGGGGAACAGAACAGAGCTGGCAGATCTTTAAGGATGCGTTCCACAGAGCGCAAGAGCTCTCGATCCCCAGGTGTAAGAAATCGGGCAAAGAAGGGAAGAGACTGGCATGGCTGAGACGAGAGATGCAGGTCAAACTGAAGAGCAAGGGGGAACTGCACAGGCAGTGAAGCAGGGACAGGTATCCTGGGAGGAGTATACAGACGCTGCCCGGTTGTGTAGGGATGGGATCAGGAAGGCCAAGGCGCAGTTGGAGCTAAACTTGGCAAGGGATGCAAAGAATAACAAGAAGGGCTTCTACAGGTATGTCAGCCAGAAAAGGATGGTTAAAGAAGGTGTATCCCTGCTGATGAGTGAGACTGGCAAACTGGTAACAGCAGAGGAGGAGAAGGCTGAGGTACTCAGCACTTTTTTGCCTCAGTCTTCACTGGCAAGCTCTCTCCTCACCCCTCCTGAGTCGATGGACCACATGAAGGGGACCAGGAGGGTAAAACCCTTCCCGCTGTAAGAGAAGATCAGGTCCGTGACCACCTGAGGAATCTGAACACACATAAGCCCATGGGACCTGATGAGATGCATCCCAGAGTCCTGAGGGAATTGGCTGATGTAGTTGCCAAGCCACTCTCCATGATATTTGAAAAGTCATGGCAGTCAGGTGAAGTCCCCGGTGACTGGAAAAAGGGAAACATTGTGCCCATTTTTAAAAAGGGTAAAAAGGAGGACCCTGGGAACTACCGACCTGTCAGCCTCACCTCTGTGCCTGGGAAGATCATGGAACAGATCCTCCCAGAAGCTATGCTAAGGCACATAGAAGCCAGGGAGGTAATTCAAGATAGCCAGCATGGCTTCACCAAGGGCAAGTCCTGCCTGTCCAACCTAGTGGATTTCTATGATGGTGTGACAGCATCAGTGGACAAGGGAAAACCAATGGACGTCATCTATCTGGACTTCTGCAAAGCCTTTGACAACATCCTTCTCTCTAAAATGGAGAGCTATGGATTTGATGGGTGGACTGTTTGGTGGATAAGGGATTGGTTGGATGGTCACATCCAGAGGGTAGTGGTCAATGGCTCAATGTCCAGATGGAGACTGGTGACGTGTGGTGTCCCTCAGGGGTCTGTACTGGGACTGGCACTGTTTAATATATTCATCAATGACATAGCGATATCGAGTGTATCCTGAGCAAGTTTGCAGATGACACCAAGCTGAGTGGTGCAGTTGACACACCAGAAGTATGGGATGTCATCCAAAGACACCTGGACAAGCTGGAGAGGTGGGCCTGTGTGAATCTGATGAGGTTCAACAAGACCAAGTGCAAGGTCCTACACTTGGGTTGGGGTAACCCCCGGTATCAATACAGGCTGGGGGAAGAAAGGATCGAGAGCAGCCCTGCTGAGAGGGACTTGGGGGTACTGATGGATGAAAAGCTGGACGTGAACCGGCAAAGTGTGCTGTCAGCCCAGAAGTCCAACCATACCCGGAGCTGCATCAAGAGAAGCATAGCCAGCAGGTTGAGGGAAGTGATTCTGCCCCTCTACTCTGCTCTGGTGAGACCTCACCTGGAGTACTGCGTCCAGCTCTGGAGTCCTCAGCACAAGAAGGACATGGAACTGTTGGAGCGGGTCCAGAAGAGGGCCACAAAAAGGATCCGAGGGCTGGAGCACCTCTCTTATGAGGACAGGCTGAGAGAGTTGGGGTTGTTCAGCCTGGAGAAGAGAAGGCTGAGGGGAGACCTGATTGCGGCCTTTCAGTACCTAAAGGAGGCCTATAGGAAAGACAGGGAAAATCTTTTTAGGAAGGGACAGCTATGACAGGACAAGGAGTAATGGTTTTAAGCTAAAACAGGGTAGGTTTAGACTGGATATAAGGAAGAAATTCTTTACAACGAGGGTGGTGAAACACTGGAATGGATTTCCTAGAGAGGTGCTGGAGGCCCTATCTCTGGAAACATTCAAGACCAGGTTGGACAGGGCTCTGATCAACTTTATCTAATTAGCAAGTGTCCCTGCTCACTGCAGGGGGGGGGGGTTGCACTAGACGACCTCTAGGAGTCCCTTCCAACCCAAAACATTCTATGATTCTATGATCTATTTATCTTTTAACTATCTCCAGGGATGTGGACTCGACCATTTCCTTGGGCACCCTGTTCCAGTGCCTGACAACCCTTTCTGTGAAGAAATTTTCCTAATATCTCATCTAAACCTGCCCTGGCACAACTTGAGTCCTTTTTCTGGCTCAATATCATATATTAGGACAGTTAGGAACAACATGCTTTCTAATAGAGCTCTTTGGAATGATGCCTTTGGTAAGAAATACGGGCTTTTTGGTTGTTGTGTGTTACAGCAGCCTTTCTCCTGTTCCAGAATCCAGTCTGAAAAGTTGACTCTGGTGTGTAGATCACAGAGCAGCACAAACTGCAACCAGCAGCCTCACAAGGCCAGCGGCTCTCGCAGGTTGCAGCTTCTGGTCTCATACAGATTTACAGCTATGTCTGACATGGTAATACTGCAAGTTCCTGCTTTCTACTTGGGACATCCCATCCCTTTTAAGGATTCTTGAAAGGCAAATAAAACCAAATGGTGAAAAATAATTCCTTCCTACCTTCCTATTGTTTTAAGCCTCTCCTTTTCTGACTAAAGAAGGTGACAATTTCATTTAATTTCATCATTCTTCATTCATTTGGTAGAAGCTGAGACAGTACATTAGTGAAAAAACAGAAGGTGCCTTAATGAGTGGTGCTTAGCCTATCAATGTTGACTGGGTGAAATTCTGGTATCACAGGAATTCAAACTTAAAAACTGACAACTATGAGAGCTAAGAATGGTATTGCCAAGCATATGTTACATAATTGGTATGACTTCTATCAAAATTTGAAGTGCACCTAATATTTAAAATAGCCATTAAAGGTCAGGGAGCACTTGACTGATCACCATGGAGTACTTTCCTTCTCTTCCATTGAGTTATCCAGAAAAAAAGCAGTATGCATAAATTATGTTGTATGTTTTCCTGCAACAGATTTTCCTTCTGAGATTTCTGATTTTCAGGAGTTTTGACAGATCTCTTCTCTTTGCAGCACTACCTCCAAAACTCTCTAGAACAAAAGCAATCAAGATGCACAGATATAAGAAGGGGAAACAGCCTGTTGTTCCAACAGGGCTATTGGAGGCTTAGCTTGTGTGGTAGGTAGTTCAGAGAGAAGGTTTGAGGTATATCTATTGCCTATCTATTGCTGAAAGTGAAAGAGGAAAAGCTGATAGCAGAATTTTCCATTTGAATTAGGCTATAGCCTCTGGGAAATAAAGAACTTTTCCAAGTTCAGTGTTATTTTATTTCTGATTTGCCTTTCAGGGAGTTGCACAAGGGGAAGAAATATCTCTGCATTAATAAAATGCATCAGGTCATCCAGCTGATTTTAAAATATTGGTCACAAACTCAAGGACTCTAAAACTGTATCAGTTTCATTCCTGGGCATTCATTGCAGACTCATCTCTATATTTGGTAGGGACAACTGTTAACATTAAATGCTTACTTCTTGCACTGATACTGGTATTTTAATGTCCCATCTAGCCTGATTGGGCAAGCACTTCTATACCAAGAAGAAGTAACCCTCAGCTACATCATGCTGTTCAGGGGCCAAACTCACCACTTCCAAATCCCATGATCAGGTTTGGCATGGCAGAGTGAGAAGGTTGTGAAGGTGTCATATTGCTGGAACAGCACTGGCTTAGACTAGTTAGGCTTTCCCTTCCCCTTGTATTCTGCAATGCAATAGTCAAATAGCAGCAGTCTTGCCTCATTTTTTGAGACGGGATGGAAACCCTCAGATTTATGTGTGGCTGTCTGAGTGGTGTCTTCAAGCCCTGTCAATCCAGCACTAGTTCTACAGCACCTGGGTACTGTGAAGCAGAGCTAGAACAAGGGTAATTGTTCTTCCTGTGTGCACATGAATATTGATAGTTCAAGGTTCCTGGTGAGTGTTCTCTCCTGCTTGGGTAGATTTGGCACTTTGCAATCAAATAGGATGAAGAAATTGTTCCATGCTATGTTTCCCTGGGAGTAGCTCACAGCCTGTCTTGTTATTTAGCAAGTCATGATTCGTCTCCTTTTTCTCCTGTAATGTGGGGCTCAGTAAATAATGAGGCAGTTTTCTAGGACTGCTTTTGCATAGACTAGTTGAACTAGCTGAGAGGAGGATTTAGGTTCTCACTGTTCTGCCCTTGTTGGCCCCTTCCCTTCTATGGGCATCAGAGGGGACTCATCAATGTTACCTTAATATTTCTTTTCTACATTATAGTTCACAGTGTAGATAGACTGCACTGGAGAATAAAAAGACTGTCCTTTCTCTCCAGAGTCCAACATTCAGTGTGCAAGGCCCTACAAAAGAAGCCTCCATAATGTGTGGTGGGTCACCTGGATAAGCTGATGTAACTGCATAAATTCTGAATTACAGACTATTTATCATCATGTCTATGAAGCTGTGAAAGGTACATAGGAATATAGTCAGAACGTCAGGGGCCTATTAACAGATGGTAGTTGTATTTTAAGGATGACTAAGCAATTCATCTCTTTTTGTGGAAAAAAAAATATTTTTAAGGACAAGACCATTTTCTGAGGCATGAAACCCTAGCTTTGTAGCAGTTGTTTTCACTTTGTGACCAACTATAAGCCAAGGAAGACATGCTACTGTTATCTGTAAGCAGTGAGCAGAAATGTAAATGTGACTGATGGGTTTTTTTCGTCTCCAAGTGGAGAGATATTCATGTGCCAGATTACTTTAAAATGCCTGACATCACAAGGCACAGCTTGTTGTAGAATTAGCAACAGAAGTTATAGAAGCCTGTACTGAAAATATCAAAGTTGAATGCAGTGAAGAGGAAGAGTTTGTTGCAGATCATTGTATAAAGTGTTATGAAACTACAAAGCCAGAGAAGTGTAAACTTTCCATTGTGATTTTCTTACTGGTTGCTACTATTATAGCTGCTGCATAAATGCCTGCCTCGCTGAACAGAATCGTGGTTACAGTGATGTACAAATAAATAACAAGTGATATACCCCCTTATGCCTTATGAGAAACTCCTCAAGATGGACACAAAGTGGAAAGGAAACAAAAATAGCTTGGTATTTCAAAGCTACTTTATATCACCCTGGCAAGTGCATGAAAATCTGCTGAGAAAAGGGAGGGGGCTACAGCCCCCATTATCAATGCTCACGATGTAGGGGAAGTAGCTGTACCACTGGATAGCCTCTTCCCTGCCCCATCATCATCTTGACTGACTCTGGAGACAGGGAACAAGAACCAGAAAGTGCTGATCAACTATAAACCCAGTTATTTTTAGGCCCTTTCTCAGTATCAGAGAGTAAGCTGAAATTTACATGAAAAAGTGCTGGTTTTAGAAGCTAATTATTAACGAAAATAACAAGAGTATTTTATCTTTATAAATTTTTTTCTTAAATTAGCAGAAAATTTAATGGAAGCCCTCCTCTACTTAGCAAATTTCTAATGCACTGACCCCTGAAAGTCACTTTGCATCTGATAATCCCAGTCATTCTCTTCCCCTCTCAGTGAGTTTCAGATGTTTCAGCACAGTTCTAGGAAGGCATTATATTCTGTAGGCTTTGCTGAGCTTTAGGATGGGGGAGGGGAAAAGGTTTCCAACTGATCACCTACTCCATGTCCTAGCAAAGCTTTTGATGTACACTTCAGTGTCATTTCAGATGTAGTCCAGCTCTCTCCCTAAGAACTTTCCAGGTTTATCCATTATTACTTTTTAACCTCTGCAGGATAAGTGAGGACAGAAAGGAGAACAAGACTGAGAAATGGCAGTTCCTGAGCTGAAGTGCCAAAGAAAATCAGCACACTGGTTTATACAGTTTGGTGCAGCTTCAGAACTGTGCAAACAGGCACCAATAGTGAATACAAGTACCACATTTGGCACTTTCATTTGTCGATTAGCAAAAACCAGTCTGTTTCCCTGCACAGAACAAAGACATCCTGCCACTTTCTTTGAAGCTGTAGCTGACTGGGTCTTAATATTTTCTCTTGATCACCTGTCATAACCAAGCTGGCCGCTTTTTTGTCCTGTGTGTTGATTTTCAAGTCCATCTCACAGTGTGACTTTGAAAGAGTCAGCCATGTCTTAGTGTGGGTTATCAGAGTATTGCATCCTCTTGTGACCGACTAAACCCCTAGAGGTGGAATATGACTCTCTGAATCAACCCCTAAAATAGAAGAAGGCTCACTGAAGATGGGCAAGGCCATGTGCCCATGAAACTCAGGAAAAATTCAGGATGTGACTGACCACAGTTGTTGCAGAGAAACTGACTTTATATCAACACAAAAGGGACTAGATGGTGACCTTTGTTTCAGATAAGCAGCTATCAACAGTTGAGTGGATCAACTGGTGGTTTAAATGTTTCCTCCCTGAGTTCATTAAGAGTGTGAATGTCTCCCTGAGTTAGCCAGACTTGCATGGGGGAAGTGATTATATGGCTCAGCCCAACATAAAGTATAAAAGTTGAACAATTTTTGAACAGAATAATTTCAATGACAGCAATGGGCTTGAGCTGCCTTCAACTCACATATTCCTTCCTAGTGACTGGGGACACCCAGCGTCACGACAGTGAGCATAGTACAAAAACCAGTAATAGGAATCAGATTGGTATTACAATTGAACTGCAAATGCAATTCCTATATTTTGCTAAGTGTAACTGTCCTGGTTTCAGCTGGGATAGAGTTAATTTTCTTCCTAGTAGCTGGCATAGTGCTGTGTTTTGGATTTAGTATGAGGAGAATGTTGATATAACACACTCATGTCTTAGTTGTTGCTAAGAAGGGCATACACTAACCAAGGACATTTTCAGCTTCCCATGCTCTGCCAGGTGCACAAGAAGATGGAATGGGGCACAGCCAGGACAGCTGACCCCAACTGACCAAAGGGCTATTCCAGACCATATGACATCATGCTCAGTACATAAACTGGGAGTTGGCTGGGGGGAAGTGGTCACTGCTGGGCATGGGTCTGTGGGTGGTGAGAAATTGCACTGTGCATCACTTTTATCATTATTATTATTTTCCTCTGCTGTTTTATTAAACTGTCTTTATCTCAACCCACAGGTTTTACTTTTTTCCGATTCTCTCCCCCATCCCGGTGGGGAGAGGGGAGAGTGAGCAAACAGCTGTGTGGTGTTTAGCTGCCTGCCCTGTAAAACCATAACAGTAACTTACATTTGTATTGTGTTTTCAGTGTATTTTGTATTGCTCTACTAAATCAGAAATCCCATGTAGCATCAACTGTCTTCAAATAAGACAGCTGGGTAAAAACCTGGCTGGATAGCCAAGCCCAGAGAGTTGTGTCAATCCAGTTGGTGGTTGGTCACAAGCGGTGTCCCCCAGGGCTCAGCTCTGGGGCCAGTTCTGTTTAATGTCTTTATCAATGACCTGGATGAGGGGATTGAGTGCACCCTCAGCAAGTTTGCAGATGACACCAAACTGGGTGGCAGTGTCGATCTGCTTGAGGGGAGGAGGGCTCTGCAGAGGGACCTGGACAGGCTGGATCAATAGGCTGAGGTCAACTGTATCAGGTTCAACAAGGCCAAGTGCTGGATCCTGCACTTGGGTCACAATAACCCCATGCAACGCTACAGGCTTGGGGAAGAGTGGCTGGAAAGCTGCCCGTCAGAGAGGGATATGGGGGTGTTGGTTGACAGTCGACTGAATACAAGCCAGCAGTGTGCTCAAGTGGCCAAAAGGGCCAACACCATCCTGGCCTGTATCAGGAATAGTATGGCCAGCAGGAGCAGGGAAGTGATCGTGCCCCTGTATTTGGCACTGGTGAGGCCACACCTTGAATACTGTGTTCAGTTTTGGGCCCCTCACTACAGCAAAGACGTTGTGTTGCTGGAACATGTCCAGAGGAGAGCCACAAAGCTGGTGGGGGGTCTGGAGCACAAGTCTTATGAGGAGCAGGTGAGGGACCTGGGGTTGTTTAGTCTGGAGAAGAGGAGGCTGAGGGAGACCTGATCGCCCTCTACTACTATCTGAAAGGAGGCTGTAGCGAGGTGGGGGTCGGTCTCTTCTCCCTGGTAGTGGGTGGTAGGATGAGGGGAAATGGCCTCAAGTTGTGCCAGGGCAGGTTTAGGTTAGACATCAGGAAAAATTTCTTCACAGAAAGGGTTGTCAGGCACTGGAATGGGCTGCCCAGGGAAGTGGTTGAGTCCCCATCCCCGGAGGTATTTAAAAGATGGGTAGACGAGGTGCTTAGGGACATGGTTTAGTGGTGGGATGGCTGTGTTAGGTTAAGGGTTGGACTTGATGATCTTAAAGGTCTTTTTCAACCTAAACAATTCTATGATTGTAAGACATTAACAAGACATTTGATAATTAATGTTACACCCTCCATACATGGAATATCTAAAAGAAACTGGTCAAGAGAGTATTGGACTCTAACACCTACCTGCAACTAGTATTTTCATTTGTAATCATTAGAATAAAACTCTTGTGAGGGCATTGAAAGCTTTATTTTTATCAGACATAAAGGGTCCAACCTGTAAACAAATTGCTAGGGAGAAAACTGGCAGGAAGCCTCTAATTTGTGCTCAGGAGCCCCAGCTGCTAAAATAAAAATAGTAACTTTTCTGCCCTACAGGGATGGTTAAGTATATGGTGGGACTGAAGTTCTGACTTTATTCTCTCTGGGCACCTGCCAGTTCAGGAATATGCTTCCCCTTGAGATTTACAATGAAGAATGCATCTTCTCTTTCTTCTCCAGGCTTATCTTGGAGTGAGAATGTATGAATTTTATACTGAATGGTTTCAGGTTAATGAAAATATCACACATAGCCTACCTTAAACCACCTTCACTGTTATTCATTAAGAGGCTGTCTCCATCATGGCTTTTGCTGTTACCACTTGCTTTCCCTTTCTTGCTGTTGCCATTTTCATAAGGGGCTGGGTGTTTTTGCCTCAGCACTTCTGTTGATGCTGATTCATAAGACAGCATATGTTATTGTGTGCTGAGAGTGGATGCACGCTTTTCTAAGACTGAATGGAAATCCTTGCCTGATTTATGGACACAGTGTAGAATGCTTTGTTCACAAACCCCAACCTGTGACTGTCCCGACAGTTGTTGGTTGCAACGAGCAACTGCTACTTGCACCACACAGTGTCAGCAGAAGCCGAAGAACCCTTCCTACAGGTCTCAGGCATACAAGGCCAGCCTGCATTCTGCTACCTGGTTTCTGTAGCTGCCATGCACCCTTTCATACTTTTCTGTTGACATCCAGTGTGGGTCCTGATTCTTCCTTGTTGTTGTGAAAAGTTTTGGCTCTGCCTAGTGCATTCACAAGGGCACATGGGAAGCAACACGTGAATATACACGCATGAGTGGTTCATCTTTCCCTTTACTTAGGCAGTAATAAAGAAGTAATTCAAATGATTGCTGTAGAATCACTACAGATCGAAGAAGTGTCTTCACTTCACTTGGGGCGTTGGACGAGATGATCTCTAGGGGTCCTTTCCAACCCAAAACATTCTATGATTCTATGACTTAGAAGAACTGTAGAGCAAAAAGGAGATTAGTACTAGAGACAACATGAGCAGAAAATGTAACTGACAGTAGAAAGATTTGTATAACTGGGCTTCTGTTCATATTAGTCTTGCATCGATGCTGTTGATCAGCATGAAGACTGATGTTCTCTGATTAAAGTGCTTCTGACCTGTGATTTTCACTGATTTATGTGACTTTTCTTAACCTGAAAAGCTTAGAGTGAATCTCAGTTTTAGAAAGGATTTTTCTATTCACAGTTGTGAAGAAACCTTGAAAAGACCGAGTAAAAGTTTCTGGGTACTGAAAGGCCTATAAAAGGAACGCAGTGACACAAATTCAGTGTCTTTTTTTTAGCCAGTGTTATCATCTTTCCATGTACAAGGTTGGAATTATTGCTTTTTACAGTATGGGCACAGCAATGTAAAATTCTTTATTGCACCAACCCCATCTGTGTCCAGTGGTGGAACAGGCCTTCAGTTTCAGCCTGAAGAAGAGAAGACTGAGAGGGGATCTAATCAACACATACAAATATCTTAAGGGCGGAAGTCAAGAGGATGGAAGCAGTCTGTTTGCAGTGGTGTCCAGCGACAGGACTAGGGGCAACGGGTGCAAACTGAAACATAAGAGGTTTCAGTTGAATAGGAGGAAAAACTTCTTTACTCTAAGGGTGACAGAGCACTGGAACAGGCTGCCCAGGGGGATTGTGGAGTCTCCTTCTCCGGAGATATTCAAAGCCCGCCTGGACGAAGTCCTGTGTAGCATGCTCTAGGAGACCCTGCTTTAGCAGCGGGGTTGGACTAGATGATCTCCCAAGGTCCCTTCCAACCCTTGCAATTCTGTGATTCTGTGATTCTCTTGCCTTTTGACATGCTGGTGGATGGGCCAAAAAAAAAAAATCCATCAAAACCTGTGCATTGTCTAAGATAACTGACTCAAAGGACAGGGCTGAAAGTCTCACTTGCTAGTTTTCTGAACATTAACGTGATTTAAGAAACAGTAAAAAAAAAAAACAGAAGAGAGAAAAATAATAGAAGCCTAAAATAATGTTTCCCTATATCCTGCTGCTGGCCATGTCACTGAATTCAGACCTGCCAAAGCTGATTTATCTTTTTTGTGAATCTCAGGACCACAAGAACAGCATTTGGCTCACTCCAGTAGTACTCATACCTCATTCCCAAGAAAGATACCTCTTTCCCAGTCTGTCTAGTGGTGATTGTTGGAAGCTACAATATGCTAACATGGAGGTGGGAGAAGATTTAAGGTAATTCAAGGTTTTATTGACACAGAAGAGTGGATTTTTTTTTCCTTTTTGGAACATATCAATTTTCTTGGGATCCTGTTTCTTTAAATATTTCTCCTGTTCATAGAATGATTGGCAGCTGAGAGAAGAAGCATCAGCTCTCACTTCTGAACTGGCTGCACATTCAGAATTAATGGGGAGGAAGAGCTTTCTGACAGGAAGAAGATTCAGAAAATGTGAAGAACACAGAAAAAGATGGGATTTTCCATAGGACTAAGAATCATGGGAATATGCTTTCAGGATTGTCACACAAATGAAAAAACACTGTGTTTGGTTTGTTAATATTACTGAAGGCAGCTGAGCCACCCTAGGCTCTGTCTAGGATCAATAGAAAGAAAAGCTTTAAAATATGATTCAGGTTTGAGATAGGCAGAGTTGCCATTCAGAGGTGTTTGTTTCTGTTCATTAGATAGGACAAATAGGGCACCAACTCAGACATCTTGTTAAAGCATTTGAATTTACATGAGCAGAATCCAGTTCCTAGTTCACCCATTTAAAGTAAAATAATAACAATAGAAAAAAATAAATATTTGTTGATCTGATGATAAAGAACATCAGGACCCTAACCAATGAGTTGTGCATATTTGTTAAAATAGCATGGAAAACAAATTACTGTCATCAAGAAGATCCCGGAAGAGTGGCTTGAATAACTCTTTAACCTTTTCAGGAACTTAAGCATTGCAGAAGGCCTGTAAAAATTGGTTTTCTTGAGACACTGAATCACTAGAGCATTCAGCACCAAATAAAAAACAGTGCTTATTTTTCTCCTTCTACTGACAACATAGTAATTTTCAGCAGAATTCTGAAGCACAATGCAAGTCAGAGGAATGAATGCATTGGTCTGCCACCAGACACAAATTGTTTATCACAAGCAATAGGTTTCTTTTGAAGACCATACCATGAAGAAAGATCTAAATTATTAAAAGATGAAGGAAGAACAAAGGAAACTAATAACAGCATCTCCCCTAACTCCTTAAAAAGGTCCAAATAAATAATACCATTATTCAACCTAGGATTTCTCACTAAAACCAGATGATTAAGTAGGATTTTGATCTTAAATTGGTGTCAGAGATAGTGAAGTCATATCCAGCAGTGAAAAGACCTAGACTAATGGAGAGTGATAAAAGCTAAAATAGAATTGTTGGCAAGTACGTTAAGTAATTAATTGTCTTAATTTCCTTTGTTCTGGATTGTGCAGACTGTACAGTCCAGCGACTTTAATAAATTATTGGCCCTTTCCATTTTATTGAGACCTCAGTTCATCAGGTGTAAAAAGAAACAGAGTCAACAGAGATGTGAACTCAGCATTTCACAGGACTGAATATTTGAGGAAACCCAGGGACTGTGTTCCTTTGTTACAGATTCCTAAATTTACCGCATTTTTTAAATATCAGCCAAGGAAAGAAAAAGAATGCAATGCATAATATATATATCTATAAAGCTCTTAAATTTCCAATTTTATTTGTATCTTGTGTTTGATTCCACAGAATCACAGAATCACAGAACAGTTGAGGTTGGAAGTGACCTCTGGAGGTCATCTGGTCCAACCTCCCTGCCCAAGCAGGGCCACCTCAGGCCAGTTGCCCAGGGCTACATCCAGATGGCTTTTGAATATCTCCAAGGAGGGAGACCCTACAACCTCACTGGTAACTGGCAACTCCCTGAGCCAGTGCTCAGTCATCCTCACAGTAAAACAGTATTGCAGGGGGGTTGGACTCGATGACCTCTAGAGGTCCCTTCCAACCCAAAACATTCTATGATTCTATGATTCTATGAACCTCCTGTGTTTCAGTTTGTGCCTATTGCCTCTTGTCCTGTCACTGGGCACCACTGAAAAAAGTGGTCTTCTGAAAAAATCTCTGTCTTATTTGCACTCTTTGCACTTCACATATTTGTATACATTGATTATATCCCTGAGCCTTCTCTTCTCTAAGCTAAACATTCCCAGCCCTCAGTCTTTCCTCATATGAGAGGTTCTCCAGTCCCTTAATCATCTTCATGGCCCTTTGTTGGACTCTCTCCAGTATGTCCACGTCTCTCTTGTACTGAGGAGCCAAGAATTGGACACAGAACTCCAGGTGTGTCCTCCCCAGTGCTGAATAAAGGAGGCTTTCCTCGACCTGCTGGCAATATTCTGCCTAATGCAGCCGAGGATACCATTAGCCTTCTTTGCAGCAAGGGCACTTTGCTGAGTCCTGTTCAGCTTGGTGTCCACCAGGATTCCCAGGTCCTTTTCTGCTACACTGCTTTCCCCAGCATATGTTTGGTGTATGGGGTTGTTCCTCCCCAGGTGTAGGACTTTGCACTTCCTCTTGTTGAACTTCATGAGGTTCCTGTCAACCCATTTCTCCAGCCTTGATTTGCTTATTCAAATTTATTTGGATACAAAATCAGTGTTTGAGCTATTTTCTCATTTAATTTTTCCTCATGATTTGAGACCACCAAACAAGGAAATAGGTAGAATCATCATTCACATACCATATTTCCTCTTTCTGGCAAAAATATAATTCTCTGTTGTTATTTCACATATACACTTAAAACTCACAATCCCCTTAGTGGAGCTGTAAGTGGTAGTAGCTTTTAACAGAAACTTTGATCTCCAGTGGCCTCTGAGTTTTTAATAGGGATTAGCCTTTCATACCTCTGAAAAGTCTGCAAGTAATGAAAAATGTCAGATGCAGTCAAGAGGCCCTAAATATAACATATGGCATGGAAAATATAAACAGTGCCTTATAGAATATGATTAATATTGATGTTCATTATCATGGCGTAGGACAAACTAGCTGCTAGAGAACTGTTCTCATTCTTTATACAAAGGGTACTCTGTGCACACAGTACAATCCAGAATTGCTAAATCCTATTGAAAATTGTCACCATAACTAGGTACTTGAAGCATTTATTTCTGTCCTTGTAAGATTTTACTGGTCATGGATTTATGTAGGGATATAACTTTGTGTTCCAAGAAAGATAGGTCTTGATACATACATAATGAAGAGCATAACAGTGACTTCATGATGAGATTCAAAATGAAGCAAAACAAATGCCTTATTTTTTAAGACTTTAATGACTTAATACATTAGCCGTATTTGGCACAGTTCATCTGCAAGGTACAACTGATTTTTCCATTCATTAGCTTAGTGGATCTATAGTTATCTGAAGTATTTCAGCATGGTTAAGAGTCTTAAGCCACTTAACACAGAGTTATCATATTTGTCTATGGTTGGACAGAAATAGTATACGTTTCAGGAAATGTCAGACCTGCTCACAGACAACTGTGGTTTGTATGTGCTAAATCCAGTGCATTTGTGAGTCGTCAAACTTACTGTACAATATGCACAATAAGTCCCAGGCTTGGTTTAAATTAACTACATACTTGTTTAAATTATACTACAATTCCCAGACTTGGATTAAATTATACAAATGTGTGTGGTGTGCAGAAAAATCATAATTAAAAAATACAGGACTCACTTGGCCATTCCAAATGTATTATAATCTCAGGTAAACCTTTCAAAATCCCTAAAATTAACCTATAGAAAGTATCTGTGCAGAACTAGAATAAATGTCCAAGCAAGTACAGGCATACAGTACAGCTAAGATGAGGGCCAGGATTCCAAATGCATGTGGCAGGGTATGCAGAAGGAGAGTGTCTGTTCCTTTAAGGGTATCTGGTCAAGGATCTTCCCCAGTGCAAGAGAGACAATAAGAAGAGGAAGCTGTGAACAAGAACATACAGGGACACAAACCTGGGGGACACAAACCCAACTGACACAATAAGGGAGGCAGTGATGAGAACCAAACCTGGTCAGTCACATCAACTGATCAGGGCACATCAGAGCGTGAGAAAGTTTATTCCAGCGAGGTTATCTGACTGGGGACCTGTCAGTTGGGAAACTAAGGGGAAAAGGGGGAGACCAGCAACAAAATGCATGGAGACACAAACCTGACAAAACAAACATAGAGACAATGGCAAGAAACAAACCTCACCACACACTGACTGATGGGCTATCAAGAAACCACAGGTGCCACTTCCAGGAAGATCAGCCTGGACTTTGCAACTGATAATATTGCATACTGGGAGACCCCTGGCTGAGAGGGGTGTGGGAATCAACAGAGCTGTATGGAGCCCTGGAGTGGGGGATGCGCAGGGGAAGGGAGGTGGATGGAAAGGGCTGTAAGTGGGTCTGGCCGGTAGGCTGGCCTGGGCGAGCCCTCTGCCTGGTCCCTGCAGTCTGGCCTAGCTGCTTATGTCTTCTTATTAAATCTTTTCTGAAGCATCTCTCTGCCTATGCTCACTCTCTGTCCCATGTGAACATGCGCTGCAAGGGCTCGGTGCCAGCTACCAGTGAGACCTGTGTGTGCATGAGGGCAATTTGGCACCAGCTCCTGGCGGGAACGGGTTCTGTTCCCAAAACCAGCGGTCAGGGGACAGTGTGAGTGACGCAAGCTAAAGGGGAGAGTGTGTCTTCCCCAATTCTGGTGTGCCAAGGGTGCGCATGTGTATTCACCAGCAAACTTTAAGCTGGACTAGCCAGTGACTAGGGGGGGCCTAGGGTCTGGGCCAGGGTGTCCATGCTAGTATGCCTTGGGAGGACTTGTGAATGTGGAGTGCGTGAGGGACAAGGGTGTGAATGCTGTGTGTTTGCAGTGAGCGTCAAGCTGGACCAGATGGCAAGCTGGGGACCCTGTGGGGCAGGCAAAGGGGGCTCAGGATCCAGGTGGGGGTGCTAGGCAGGCAGAGGGGCGACACCAGTAATCAAGGGATCCACAAACGTGTGTGTGCTTGTGAACCTGGAGAGTGGGAGGGGTGTAGAGGTGTATGTGCCTGCACTAGTGACCTTCTGCCTCTGCCCACTGAAGAGGAGGTGGGGCTTAGCTGCCTGTGGATTGTCTTCTATATGAGTCCTGCTCAGCAGCACCTTGTCTGTGGCGGCCTGTGTGACTGTCTGTGTTTCTGTCCTCCCGCCTGTGTCTGTGCGTGTGTGTGTGTCTGGGATACATGTGCAGCTTCATCACTGGTTGAACCTGCAAACAAGGAAGTGTCAACCATATCCCTCAGCCTGGGCAGAGGTCCTGGGTCCCTGGGGCACCAGGCTGGGCTCCCGTGGCCAGGCAGGAGAGGCCCCAGGCTGGAAAAGGTGGGCTGAGCTTCTTACATAACTTAGTAGTATGTAGGCAGAGAAATATTCAGAAATTTACACCTATGGTTTTCAGAAGTACCCATTCAGCTCAGTGTCTTCCTAGTTGCTACATCCCACTCTCTGTAGCCCTCCTCTTAGGGGTTCAGCAGTATGATTCAAGGCCTAGCAATGATCAGCTGCCCAGATGTGTATCCTTTACGCAAACTCATGAGAAAAATCCTAAATTGTAAGAGAGAGCTTTGACAAAGCCTGGAGCATAGAGTTATGAAAGATAAAATAAGATGAAATACAAATTTAAAGTTCAAGGATTCAGGAAGAAAAACAATAATGTGAAGAGCTATAACATGTTAAAGGAATCTAAAGATGGCAACAGCAACATGAAACATGAACATGAAGCAACATGAAACAACATGAATGTTCCCAGTAGCAGCAGAATCTGACCCTTTGCCACCTGCTTCATGATTACCTGTCCAGCAAAGACGGTGTGTCTTATGTTGGGAATGATAAGTATATTAGTACTTTGCCTAATAACTTGTTAATCCTAACTGCCTTTGATATATTAGACAATAAATAATTGCTTTGTAATTTTGAGTTTAATATATTCTGCCTAAAAGCGATTCTCTGGGCATGGTGAAAGGTGCTTGAATGGAGTGACTCAGAGGGAATGACAGTGCCTAAATTTCTGAAGAGGTTTTGAAGAAAAAATATTTTTGAGAACAAGGCTTTTACATATTTCTCAATGTATTCTTACTGGCAAAGATGTTCAAATCAATGGCCTGTGTGAAAGTAACTAAACCACATTTTATGCGTTTTAATTGAGTTGATCTGACTTGCAAGCGTGCCATCTCATTCTCTGACCTCTGAGATGTGTAGGTGTTACAGAATTTAAGAAAACAAGACAAGTATTTAATTACTGAATCAAAGGTGTGAATGCTTGGAAGTGATCTAACCTGAAACAGACAAATATTTTTAAATGCTCCCTCTCTGAATTGGGAGTTTGTACTCCTAACAGCTCACCAAGTTAATTGAATTTAAACTTACTTTAGAGCTTTGTTAGCACTATATCTGAAATGTGAGCTTGTTATTTCAACTTGAAATGGAAGGCTGTATCTTCCTGTAATTCTCCACAACTAAACTGAATGTTCTCAGACCACCTATACAGAGGAAGACAGTGAATATAAAGGATGTTATTGAATGAAAAGCTAGGACTTTTCTGTGAAACTGCCTTTTTAAATGTAGAGTTTGTCTGTCAACATATCTGTATCTATATCTATATATCTATCTATATATCTGTGTTATAAGACTTTATGTGGTACAAGACTTTCAACTGGGTTTTATCTTTTTACAGTATGAGCCCACATTGGCACAGTAGTGCCTTCTCTGACATAGTTTTAGTAACACTGATGACCGGGGTGCACAAAGAAATGAAACTTCATAATACGCAGTTTGAAATAATGTAAGTATAAAACATTATGTGTATATATATATGCATAAAGACACATACACACGATAAATAATTTTGTAAGTAAGCATATTAATGTGTGCTTAAGAAACTGCATACTTTTCTGTGTGGCTGAAATGACAAGTGATCATAATGTTAAGGCAGTTATTGAATAGCACAGCATAGTCTTGCTCATTCAGAACTACTGTGTGTATTGCATTTGCATTTTAGTTCTAAGATGGGGAGTACAGTAACTTTCTTGATTTGAAATACTGTTACAGTAGAAACTGTTGTGTCAGTGTGACTGGATATCTTGTTGGTAATTCATTAATTATCAGGCTCTGGAACTACACTGGATAGGAAAATTTTTTTAACAGTGACATTCAAAGAGCTAATTAAACTTAAATCACAAATTTAAAAAACCCTGATAAAGGAAAACTTCTCATAAGTCTGCTTAGTAATAGACAAAGAAATATTAATCTTTCTTTAGACTGTTAAGGCAATCATGTGTACTTCTGAGACTTACTAGTCCTCATTTATAGCAAGGATGACATATATGTCCTTAAGCACTCTGTACATTTAGCCTAATGAAGTACACTTGCTCATATGTGGCCATTAAACATTACTTGGTTTTGGTCTACTTAGTCTGAGAAATTTCATTGTAAGAGACTGAGATTAATAACGCATCAACTCCAGGCTTGGGTAGCATATTTGTGCTCAAAAGGGCTGCAAATACCACAATTGACTTCAATGTGTTTTCAAGGGTTATTTAAGAAACTTGGATACATATCCAACATTCAGAACACAAGTAATCCTACTAGTTCCGGTGGAATTACTTTTGCTCCATACTATACAAGGTGGATGAGGAGTGTTTTTGAATATCTTGCCAGTACGGAACTTGATTCCACAATAAATAATCATGCTGAGTGCTACTGACACATGTGAGCAAACCAGTGTGTTCAGCATTTCTTGCATTATTAATAGAACATTTACTAAAGTGGTCAAAGATCTTCACTAATTTATGTTAACTCCAACAGGTTCTGAACTACACCTGTTAGAAAGATATCTACATGGTGTATTTCAAAAGCAGCTGTTGATAATCATGTTGAAAAAAAACAGGCTTGTATAACTTTGTGTTAACAAGAAAATAAGCTTTTGCTATTTCAGACCCATCTTTTAAACACGGTTAAGAAAGGGATACAAGAAAGCATACTCCCAACATTTTTATACCATCATGAAACAGAATGATGAAAACTCTGTTCTTGAGAAAAAAACCCTCGTGATTCATCCTTGTAACTACAATTTTATATATAAATGTGGGCTGGCTTTGAATCTATATAAATCATAAATAATTCTGCTGAAGCTGATCCATTTACATGAGGCTAAACCTCTCTTGAGGTTTGTCAGAATGCCTTTGTTTCCAGAAGACATAGTTAGAATACTCAGATTTACCTGGTGGAAATAGATGTTGCAAGCATAAATACTTTTGCCTTCCACTTTACAAAGTGACAAAGACTTATTTTTTGAGCACTAAGGTGCATTATTGACGTTCTGGTCAGAAAGGAACAGACCTATCATAAAGAAAGATGGCATAGACTTTTTTCTTCAATGAAATAGTTATATTGAGGCTACATGAAAGCATGTCTTCCATTAAAAAAAAAAGGAAGATGTTTCAAATTCTCATGAAAATCTCACAGTAATATGTGAAAGCATCTTCTTTGCTTAAAACCCTTATCTATCTTTGTCTTCCATTAAGTTTATCTGCTTAAACAAAAAATCTCTCAGAAAAGCAGGACAGAAATTGAATGTCAAATACAGAGAAAACAGAAACATAAACCCAATTTTGAATTGGCCTAGTTTTACAAGTTCTAGGCTAACCTTCATTAAAACTGTATCTACACTGTCATAGAACTAGTAGTATATTCATTAAAGTTTGTTTGAAAAATCTAGTAAGTGTGAGATGGAGTTTGGCACTGGAGTCCTGAATTAACCTCTTGGTAGTGAACGAGAAACGGTAAGTAGCAGAACACATGCTTCAATCAGCCTTGAAAATGAAAATCAGCTTTTTTATTTAATAGAATATAAAGATTCAGCAGATTAGATATTATTACAAGGATAATGCAGTTAAAGCAGCAAGATAGGAGAGTATTTTCTCAGTAACATGTCAAGCTCAGCAATGACAATACTACTGTGATCAAACATGGTGAGGTGAGGTGAGGTGAGGTGAGGTGAGGTGAGATGAGGTGAGGTGAGGTGAGGTGACAGTCAGTGCTTGAGGTGGAACTGTGAAAAGTTGGAGCTCAGCTGCTGCTCAAGATCCTGACATGGAGACTAATGAGGAGTGTCACATTTTCTCCTGGCTCTACTCATTGGAGTAGTGATGGGGGTGGGTCTCAGAAAACAGTATGTGTGTGTGCAACGGTATGAGAGTGGGTGAAAAGCTTTCACTGACAGAGTCTGCCTCCCTGACAGCATGGTCAGTCAGTTATTTGTGAGAATAACCATTGATTAACCATTTGTGAGAAAATACTGGTAAAAGCAAATTTCAATGGAGAATTTCAATGAAGTTTTAATACACACACTTTGATAATTCATTAAAAACAATATTGTGTTTTTCTATGTTATGTTCTTTCCTCATTCATGGTTGGCTGGGGAGAATCACAGGGCTAGAAGTGCATACTATCTCTTCTTACTCCATGACTGACTAATGTAGTCAAAAACCAGTCAACGTTTTTATTCTCTCTTTCTGACAGAGAAATTGATGTTTGCATTAGACCTTACCAGCTGTTTCAAAACCCTCTATTATTTCCTTATTTACAAGCTGTATAAGGGTGAATTGATTCACTCTCCTGATGGCCTCCTGCTACCTCCGCCTACAGCTCCTTGATTCCTGATATTTGTTGAATCTGACAACAGGACAATGAAGTGCAACAAGAAAATACTCTGCAAGTACATAGGCACCAAAAGGGAGGCTAGGGAAAATGTGGGCCCGTTGCTAAATGGGGCAGGGGCCCTGGATGTGGGAAAGGCCAAAGGTACTCGGTACATTTTTCACCTTGGTCTTTACTGCTAAGACCAGCCTTTAGGAGTCACAGTGTGATTCTGTGAGGCTTTGACACTAAATTTAAGTTATATTTCTACTGTTCTTGCTTTTAGGGAAATGAGAAGCTTCTCTGGATGTTGACTGTATTTCCCTGTCTTTCCTTCCTGCCTTCTTCCCTCCTCTTCCTTCCTTCCTTCCCTTCCTTTTCACCCTCCCTTCTTCCCTCCCTGCTCACCCACTTTCTTGCCTGCCTTTCTTCCTTCCTTCACTCTCTCCTCCCTTTTCCACATTCACAAAATAATTTCATTATGACCTTTGACCTCCAGTTAATCTACAAAGCACATTCTGTTTCATGACTACATATAGCATTTTCCACAACAGGGCTTTTACTTGAGGGCAACTTCATGTTTGCCACTTCTAATCCCAGAAAACTAAGAGATCATCAGACTTAAACAGAGCTGAAAAGGTTTTAGCTGAAATTTCAGTCTGCAACATACTTTCTTGCACAATAAAATATGTTCTCTTTTTTGTCTTCTCTGCACAACTGTTCTTGTAGCTCATTTTGTTATTTCACATCCTTGGTCTGCTTCAGGTTTGCAGAGGATCTAGTGAATTATATCAAAGCCAATGGAACTGAAAGGGTAATGATGGCCCTTACCTTTTTTTAAGGCTCAACAATACAACTGGCGGAGCATCCCTAAAAATTGTTGAACGCCCCCTGCTGCCTGTAAATTCAGCTACTCCTAATTAAGTTTAAAAAACTGTGACTCCTAAGGAAGCAACTATATTATGATGTGGCTAATACTATCTCATTCGATTTCCTTCTGAAACAGCTGTTCCAGCTGTACAGTTACACAAGATGCAAACCGTGGGTAAGAAGCAGTGCTGCTTTTCAGATTTGACCTCTCTTTTTCTAGGGGAAGTAGATAAGAAATTACTAACCCAAAATACCAATTGAAATATGCCAAGTACACAGCTGGGCTCACTCACAAGGAATTTCTGCAGAATACACTTTAGTGACACTACCTGGCCATGTGCATTTAATCAGTTACTCTTCTGCTATAAAGTTCTTTCAGTTAAGAAATTTTCTTCCTGTCCATTCTCATAACATTTCTGCAGAGCTTTTAGTTAAAAGGAAGTAAGCAAGATGCTATATAATACAATGGTCATGGGGCTGAGAAGATATCCTGTCAGAAAAGATTACTGTGTGCTAAGCTTGTTTGAATTGTGGAAAAGGAGGCTAAGGGACAATCTAATAGCAGCCTGCAAGTATCTGAAAAACAGTTAAAAAGAAAATGAAAGCAAACTCTTCTCAATAGCAGCAGATGAGATAATGAGGTGCGAAGGTTGCAACTTGCAGTTTGGGAGGTTCTGTTAGGACAGCAAGAAAAACTTTTTCAGAGGTCTGTGCAGCACTGTAAGAGGTTGCCTAGAAAGCTAGTGGAATCTCTGTGCTTGGAGATTATCAAGACATGGCTAGAGACAGCAATGGCCAACATGAGCTAATGCTGGTGAATGTTCTACACTGAGTGTGAGGTTTCACGAGATGTTCTTTAAAAGTCCTTTCAAACCAACACTTCTGTGTTTCTGCAGTGACACTCAGTGTGATCCCTATTTATAAACGACACAGTGGCATTACTCGTGATATATCCAAGTGTAACTGAGATTACAGTAAAAAAAAAAAAAGTATGTATCCTGTACTTCAGACAGGTTCATGTCTAATATAGTGCACAATTATGAGGTATATGGTCCTCAAGTAGAAGTAGTTCAGAAGGAGTTATGGGAAGGGTTAATTACTTCCCTATTTGTGACTAAGGAAAAGAAAATCAGTAGCTGGTCTTTATCCCAAGATGGGGTCAAGCTTCAGGGCAATGGATTGATGAATAGTACAAGGATGCAACTAGAGACTGAATCAGGTGGCAGGGTCTCCTCTCCTTTCCAAGTGAGAAAAGAAGGTCCACAACAGAAATAAGTTTTGACTGGTGGGTTGTTGTTGAAAGGCCCTGGCTTGGTCACACTTTATTCTGGGCTCTGAGACTGCGTTTGATCTTCCTGGTGCTATTAGAAGAGATGAACATAAGCTGTATGGCCAGAAAAGGACAAGGACAGAAAAACTGCTGGCCACATGTGACTCCAAGTATAAATTGTGGGCACTGAAGGAACACTTCAACACTAATCCTTGGAGACCACTATATGCCACTGCTTCCCAACCAGTGTATGTTTACTTTCATTGTACTGTTACAAAAGAGGGAAATGCTACTTTTTCTTTTAAAAAGCAGGGGGGGAACTGTGACAGAATGGTTCAGATATATTTGGACCCTGGGATAGGACAAGAAGAGCACTACGAACTTAAGTGTATAGTCCAGACCAAACAGTATTCTGGATGTGAAGCTTGCCAACTGCACTATGATGAAGAGTTTGCCACTAGGAAAAGCTAAGGAGAACAGTGTTATAAAACAATGTCTTAGAAAATACACACCTCCATGCCCCCTCTTCCAAAGTTCTGGGGTTTTTTTTCCCCATCCTTTCTCAGAGAAATTTAAGGAACTCCTTTTCTGTGAATAATGGCTAGAAAAGGTGGTAATGCCCCTTTTAAAACAATAATTCACTCTAGGAGGAAAAGACCCAGGTATAATGCAGTCCTCAATACATGCAAACTTCCAAGAGCATGTCTTAACTGCAGGACAGGATATTTTAAGTGAGGGAGACTAGTATTCCCCTCACCTTCTTTATTTTGTCTGTGTCTAAAATGTTAGCTAATGTTTTGTTACTGAAATATTCTCTTCATTTTGGAAAGCAAAGACGTTGAGATTTTATTTATGATCACTTAACATTTCACACGCAAAATACAAAGCAAAATTATCTTTAATTTCTGCACTTAACAGAGTTTTCAGAAAAGCAAACTTGGCAGTTAGTGCTTCTTCAAGTGAGTCTCCCTCATTTCCAGTGCTGGTCTCTAAATCTCCAAATTGTTTATCCAATAAAATGAAGAAAAATAGATTTTCTATTCTGATTTTCAAATGGAGTTTCTATTTTTAGAAATGTGCAGATTATGGAAAACATAAAATTTGACATACATTTTAAAAATTGGGAATTTTTGACATAGATTTTTCACAACTGGAACCTGAAAAACCTAGCTTGTAAGGAATACATAAAGCCATCATCCTTCATCTTTCTATACGTCTTAAATCTTAGTTTAAAACTGAAATACCATCCTCTCACAGTCACTGTGAAGTGAGAAAGTTGCCTCAGCTCCCGTGCAACAGCCTGAAAGCTGTAGCATGCCAAGAGACTCCATGGAGCCAGTCAGTACCTGTTCAAGAACACAGGAAAGAGCCAAGTAGGCTGTGATTAGTCAGCAATTGCTCCATTCTGGCATGGTGAAGACACCCTTGTGGCCATCAGCTCAGTCACTTAGTGGGCAATCTTTTTGCTTCCTTGAGATGAGTGCTTCTTATTTCTGTTGTCTAGAGGTTATTCCCAAAGAAGAAAGAAAATTATGGAAAGGACAATCCCACTTTATCCTAAACTCTAGATCAAAATAAAGGTGACGTTAAAGCTAGTGAGCAGGACAGCAGGCAGCAGGATTCTCTGTGGAATCAGAGGTTGGACCAACCAGTTTCATCATTCACTCCCTTTAGCTGTTCATCACCTCATCTGTCAATGGACTGAACTTTGTTGCAACTCAGAAAGGCTGAGACAAAATCCTATGAAAAGATTAGACTCAATGCTTTTTTACCTTCATGTATTTCTCTGCTCTGCCTGTACCAGTAGGGGCACAGCCTTCATCTTTCACCATCAGGCTGAGGGTGAAGCTCTGGAAGGCACGAGTCAGTCTTGCTAAGCTCACTTTTGGCGTGGAGGCAGAGCAATTACAAAGGTGGTCATCTACAGAACTTCTTGCACTTTTCTCTGAAGAATTTGGTGCTTTTCACAGACTGAGATTAAAAAAAAGAGTAATTACAACAACTTCTGTGCAAAGTGCTCACTAGCAGGGAACATCTCTTTTAGCATTGCCACAGTGACACAATATGGTCTGGCCCATGATGTCATGAAGATGAACCATACCCTTTCTAAAAATTACCAGTCTTCTTGACACTAAAATGCTGTCCACTAGAACAACCCTATGCTGGCAAAGGATGATCCACACTGAGTTATCTTTATCTTCTATTTAAGCATAAATGTTTTTTGATCCTAATTATATTATTAATGTCAACCAAAGGTTATTTCTTCAGTGGGGCCAAAACATTATGGTCAATGTCTTGAATTTTTAGTATTAAATTTGAGAAAGGAATGAAATGCATTTAACTACACTGAGATCTTCAGCTGAGCTAAATTAATGTTTTGCACAGCTGAAGTTGGTAGGAAAAGATGGCTCAAAGCCATATTCTGCTCCCCCACTCCTGAAATGGCTGGAAACCAAAAAAGCCCCCAACTATATTAGAACTGTCTTGTTACTAGCCTAAGTTTAGTCCTAGTAGGAGCATTGTACAGGATCAAAATGTGGTGAAGTGGAATCTACAACTTTTCCCATTCAAAGCTAAAAGACATAGGCATATAGCACAGCACTCAGTGAGACTGAAAGGTGTATCATAAGCTGCTTCCATCATTTACTAGCAGTCCTGGATAACAGGGGAGGTCCCAGATGACTGGAGGTTGGCAAATGTGACGCCTATCTTCAAGAAGGGCTGGAAGGAGGATCCGGGGAACTACAGGCCTGTCAGCCTGACCTCGGTAGCAGGGAAGATTATGGAGAAGTTCATCTTGAGCGTGCTCACCAGGCACATGGAGGACAATCACGGGATCAGGCCCAGCCAGCATGGGTTCATGAAAGGCAGGTGCTGTCTAACCAACCTGATTTCCTTCCATGACCAGGTGACCCTCCTGGTAGATGAGGGAAAGGCTGTGGATTTTGTCTACCTGGACTTCAGCAAAGCCTTTAACACAGTTTCCCACAGCATTCTCGTAGAGAAGCTGGCGGTTCATGGCCTAGACGGGTGTACTCTTCACTGGGTAAAAAACTGGCTGTATGGCTGACCCCAGAGAGTTGTGGTCAACGCAGTTAAATCCAGTTGGAGGCCGGTCACAAGTGGTGTCCCCCAGGGCTCAGTTCTGGGGCCAGTTCTGTTTAATGTCTTTATCAATGACCTGGATGAGGGGATTCAGTGCACCCTCAGCAAGTTTGCAGATGACATCAAGCCAGGTGGAAGTGTCGATCTGCTTGAGGGGAGGAGGGCTCTGCAGAGGGACCTGGACAGGCTGGATCGATAGGCCGAGGTCAACTGTATCAGGTTCAACAAGGCCAAGTGCTGGATCCTGCACTTGGGTCACAATAACCCCATGTGTTGCTGGAACATGTCCAGAGGAGAGCCACAAAGCTGGTGGGGGGTCTGGAGCACAAGTCTTATGAGGAGCAGGTGAGGGACCTGGGGTTGTTTAGTCTGGAGGCTGAGGGAGACCTGATCGCCCTCTACTACTATCTGAAAGGAGGCTGTAGCGAGGTGGGGGTCGGTCTCTTCTCCCTGGTAGTGGGTGGTAGGATGAGGGGAAATGGCCTCAAGTTGTGCCAGGGCAGGTTTAGGTTAGACATCAGGAAAAATTTCTTCACAGAAAGGGTTGTCAGGCACTGGAATGGGCTGCCCAGGGAAGTGGTTGAGTCCCCATCCCTGGAGGTATTTAAAAGATGGGTAGACGAGGTGCTTAGGGACATGGTTTAGTGATGGGATGGCTGTGTTAGGTTAAGGGTTGGACTTGATGATCTTAAAGGTCTTTTTCAACCTAAACCATTCTATTCTATTCTGTTCTATTCTATTCTATTCTTCAGCTAGCTATGTGACACCATGCCAGATCTGTCTTCTGTTAGCCTAAGAAGTATACCACATAGCAGCGCTATTTCTCTCTTGGGTAAACATCACCCACTCATTAATGTCCATTCATTTATGGTGTTCTAAGCAATGTAATAACACCAAATAATAATCTGCTACAGCACGTTTCACCAATAAATCACAGAATTCAACAGTATAAATGGGAAAGCTCAGAGGGATTAAATTATATCTCCAAGATCATCCAGTGTAATAGCCAGGAACAAAACTTAGGTTTACTGAACAAATTCAGTCCACTGTTCTGTTAGGCACACTCTTGCTCTGCTTCTGTTCATTGGTACTTTGATTAAGGAGAAACCCCTCTTCCTACTCATCAATCACAAACAGAAGCTCATGATTTCAATGGATTTTTACTGCCCTCAGTAGTGGCATGGCTGGATTTCACACAGATAGGACATTGTAATCTCCCCACTCCTGATAACAGTGCAGTTACTTTCACAGACCTGGATCTTATGATACTGTACCAGTTATATTCATCTTTATGGGGAAGTATATCTATTATGCCTGTTACCCCAAACCTTCAAAAGAATTTTTTTTTCTAACCAAAACCCAAGCTTTGTGTAATAGGACATTCAGGAAGGACTCTATTTTGCTACCATTAATAAATTACCTAATGTCTCCATTCTTAGCAGTGAAACAGGCATCTTTTCTCTCTACAGACTCTCTCTGCTAAGTCTTCAGCATAAGAATTGCCTTTTATGAAGCTACTATGCAATTGCATTGTACAAAACCAGCCCAGTTTCAGGTTCTAGAATTGTTTCAGTCAGCAACTAACCTGTTACATATAGATTATATATCTCTTGGATGTGCACTTCGTGCTCTTCCCTTCACCTGGCATAGGTTCACAAGCTACATTGAGGCACACTTCTTCTGAAATCTCACTTCTTTAAATTTGTTTCCCATCAAGATGTCAGGCCTACTATTAATACAGCTTCCATTTAATCCAGTTAAAATAAAAAGACCCAGAAACTGAGATCTACAGCAGGTCAGCACTATGAATTTTGCAGAATCTTTGTACGTATGTTCTACAAAGAACAATTTCTCTTTCACTTTGCTTTCTGTCTGAGTGCCTTTAATTATTTGCAGAGAACTCAATTCTGGATCTGTTATTTATGCAAACAGCCCTGTTTTATTTAGACAAGTCATCTTTCATGACTAAAGATACAAAGGTTCATTTAATATCTTAAGGACAGATTCTACAGCTTTTGTTCCAATGGAACTTCTCTTGAAGTTCATGGGATGGCCAAGAGAATAAAGATTTTCTGAACCTTTTTTCCCTGTGTATTCCAAACAAGAATCCAAAACCATTCTAGCAAGCTTCCTATTAGTGGGACCCCACGCCCTTCAGTGAGCCTCTAAATAGAAAAGACTTACAGTTTTATTCCCCTTGACTTTTATTTTTATACAAAGCACTGTGTACTCTCAGGCTGCTATAAACACATGCAAAAACCCACTGGTTCCACTTAAACTCTGGTAGACAAACTGATATCAGGCTGTTACCAGTACAATAAAACTACAAAACTATTCTGAGCGTGATGCAAGATCCAACACTGCCCATGGCAACACTTCCATTCACCTGAGTATGTTTTGTATCGAGATATAAGGCTATGGGGATACTGGCAATGTAAATGTCTGTACAATCTGGTACCATGGGAGCACACTTCTGTACGTTTCCTAGTAACACGAAGTGTCCTCCTTGACTAGAAAGTAATGCTAGTGAGCTGTTGCTTTTCTACTCCCTTGTATTCTTGTTTGAGGTATCAGTGAGCATTGTCTTACTGTAGCTTTGGTTTTCCCTAGTCTGTTTTTGTTGCCATTAGCTCTTTAGGCTCTTTAGGCTAATAAGCTGGCTCTTTAGGCTAATAAGCTAGCTCTTTAGGCTAATAAGCTAGCACTACGGTCATCAGAGTACCCTCTGGGAATAAAAAGTTTCTCATACAGTGTCCATGTTCTTTGTCTTAATGTATTTTTTTAAACTGCCCTACATAATTGCTGTATTTGACCAAAAGTTTGAGTAATGCTCTTAGCTGTGGTAGATTTAAAAAAAAAAAAAAAAAATCACAGTGAAGCAGTAATATAAGTAATTGGCTCAAATCAAACTGAGTAAGAACCAGAATGTTTTTGGAATGATTTGGAAGTGGGGCATTTTGACCATTTGTTAAATGTTTTAACTCTTCATCTCTCATTACAGCTGACATTTTTTACATCGTGCCTATCACCATGGCATGAAAGTACTTCAGAAACTGAGTATCAAATCATGCATATTAACTGATACTCCGTTGGTTTCAAATGAAGGAAATTTATACCAATTCCTTATTGTCTCTGACACTGTGGTAAGTCCAAAAGTGAGATGCTCTGTCCTATATTCTTTCTGTCACAGAACATTTGCCAACTTCAGGAGAAAGATAGAGAAATACAGGTTTGAAGGTCAAACTGGTATCATATGATTTTGCTAAATATAGATGCTTGACAAGTGAAAGAGCTTCAAAGGTCTTGGCATATTTTGCTTGGTGCACTTCTAAGCCTGCATGTATGCAGACTACTTCTCAGTACCTAACAGATCTTAACATCACAAATATAAAAATAAAATAGAAAATATCTTGGCAGGTGTTATGAATGTACCCCTTCTGATTTTCTTAAGGTACAAGAGCAGCAGGATATGCCTAATCTGCAATATTTTCACTCGTATTTCACAAATCTGTCACTGATGGATAGATACTCTGAGGAGAGGAAGCACAGCATTTTAATATTTTCCTAACCTGTATACAGCATTGGAATGAAACTGTTGTTAACAAAGCCTTCTTGATAAAATGACATTGCAGTGTGTGCAGCATTGCACGAGCAGAAAGACAAAAGCAGTTAAACAACAAAAATGTACTAATAGTGAACTGAAATAGAAGAGGAATATTTAAAAAACTCCTCTCACCTATTTTCCCTGTCTGAAGACAATTTCCATTGAAAAATGGCTTTGAAGGGAACTGGCTGTGCTTGCACATTTCTCCTTGCTGCCCAGGATCCTGGGACTTTTAATGCAATATGTGCTGTCAGTATTACGACAGTTTACAGATGTGCAGCCATACTTCTCGCTATTTATAGATGCCTCTTCTACAAACAGTACTCTATGGGGTTGTAATGCAGTAGCAGGTATCTTCTTTGATTTTGTGCTTACATCACATTAATTTAAGAAAATTCTGCTCTTCACCTGGCGTGGCAAAGGAGGCACATTTATGAAGGTCAAGCAAGAGAGCCCTATTAGGAAGAGAAATGTGGAATTCATGAGGGAGTAGGACACCTACTGGGAGGACTGGAAAGAGGAGACATTTGGCAGAGACATTTAAAGAATAAAGGAGGGAATAGTCATGTGCTCACTCACACTGAAGTGGTGCTTTTGTTTATTACCTCTGCAGGGCAACTGGGGAGGAGGGTCAGTGCCATCCGTGCATGTAAGGGCAAAGGTGCTGGAAGTTGGTTGGGGTGCAATGTCCTTGGGGGTCTGTACACGGCTGTGCTCCACATCGCTTAACTGTGTTAAATGTTCAGAGTGCTAGGCAGTCTATTAATAGAAACGGGAGTTTGGCACACAGTCGCACTTTTGCCTGTCTCCTTCTCACATGCTCCCAGAGAAGCTGGGACTGCATCCTGCATCCTTCTGCTTTTCCAGATCTGAGACTTCACACACTGCTGTAACCCTTAAGAAGTCTCAGTAAGGTCAAGACAGCCCTAGGCAAGTAAACAAGGGCTGTTCAACCCCAATGTTGCTGAGGTGGGAAAGGCTGAGGAAACCGAAGGTAACGGGGGGGAGGGGTGGGGAGGGGGTGGGAAGGGAAGGAAGGGGGGCTGGAGCGGATTTCTTCCAGAAAACCTGAGAGCTAGCAGGGTACCCCTGCCCCAAGGCAATGCAAAGTTATTCTCGGCACTGCTCAGGCAGCCGGGGGCAAGGGGGAAATGCTCTTTCCGCCCCGCCTCGGGAAGCTCCGCTTGGTAATACCCAGAAGGCTGCAGAGACACGAATACTCCTCACGTCCCCCGAACGCTCCTAGCAAAGGCTCCACGGCGTTCCGGCAGGGGACAAGCGCTGAGCCGGTTAAGGCGCCGTTGCAAGCGACGTTCTTTGCCCCTTTCCTCCAACACCCAAGTCATCGCCCCTACCCTTACCGCCGCACACACCCTCCCCTCCTCTCCCCTCTCCTCCCCGTCCCCCGCACGGAGCCTCATCCCCGCCCGGCCCACCCAACTTCTCGGGGAAGCAGCCGTCAAGCGGCGGCTTCCGGGAAGCAGCCCGAGCGACGGCGGGGGGGGGGGGGGGGGGGGGGGGGGGGGGGGGGTGTTTGGCGGGGGGGGGGGGGGGGGGGGGGGGCTCAGCGGGGTGCCGAGCTCTTTGCCTATGGGGAACGGGGGAGGGGGGCATGCAGGAAAGCATGGCAGCGACGGAGGCAGGGGCTAGCCGCAAGCGAGAGGAAAGTTGATGGGCACTTACTGCTGCTTTCGCTAAGGGATCGGTGCTGGGGGCGGGGGGAGCTCGGGCGCCGAGCTCTGCCTCGCATCCTTCTTACCTCGGTGCTGTCGGCAGCGTTCTCCGCCATCTTCCTCCTCAGGAGCAGGCAGCGGGAGGAGTGTTTCATTCCCATAAGAGCTAGCCAAGGGGTTGGGGCTTCGGGGTTGGTATTTTGTTTTGCGTTTTCAAAGATCTCCGAACACTGGTGTGCGCCAAAGGATAGGGAGAAAAAAATGACGGAAAACAGCAATAAATCAGTCAGCTTTGTCTTTTCTGCGTCGTCCACGGGAATGTTTGTCTCCTCTTAGCATCGGGAGCTCCTCGGGCACTTTAAAGTCCTCCTCTTTCTCCCCTCTCCTCCACCTCCAGCGAGCTCTTGGAGGGAGAGGCGGCACACACTCTTCAGGTTAAACTAAAAGGCTGTCGGGCTTTGAGTCCTCCCCTTCAGAGAAAGCAGTCGGGCTAAACAGGAGAGAAGCACCAGCTAATCTGAACTTGGGCGTGCAGTGACCAGCTGGGCATCTTTGTGTCCTGTGGCTACTCTTCCAGAGGCAGAGGGAGCCAGAGACAAAGCAACAGGACAAGGAAATCATAGCCCTTTATTTTCTTTCTTTGGGCTTCTTTTTTTCTCTCTAGGTCCCAGGAAACTTCCTTTAAAAGTGGTCACAGAATTTGCTACCCCTTTCTATGAATGTCTTCTGAAATAGCAATCCCTCCTCTCCCTTCGCCCTCCCTCCCCTCCTCCCCCTTTCCCTTCCCTCTCCCCCGTCACTTTCCCTACCCCTTCTGCTCCTGGGCAGAGCTTGGTGCCCTTCTCTGGGAATTGCACTCACGTCTCTTTTGTAGAAAAAATTATTATGTCAAGTTCCCCCCACTCGTCGCCTACACCCTCACACACAAGCACCCATTCACACGTATGCACACAAATGTTGTCTCCCTCTCACACAGACATGCACATTTTTTTTCTTCCCCATCCCTCCTCCTCTTTTGAATCCGCAACGCTTTTCTTTGCAAGGACTCTCGGCAACCGAAGAAGCCTGCTCCAGCTTCTTTCCTCCGAGTTAAGTAGCAAACCTGCTTTCTTAATATATCTTCTCATGTGTGTGCTCCGAGCTTCTGTTTTACTTGAAGTTTTTCAGCAGGATTCACACTCCGTCAGCCGTGAACTGTAGAAATACAGTCCTGATCCGGATGCAGCGCCTGCCGAAAAGGGAGGGGGGCGGAGGGAGAGGTCTTGCTGGGGAGAGAAGGTGTTTTGAACTTCTTTTTAGCCTTTTTCTAGCGACATCTTCCTCTGTGGGAGTGCATTGCCACCTTCCCCACACGTTTATCTTGCTTTCACTCCAGGAACTTTCTAGTTCTGAGTTGTCAGCTGGGAGGATTAGGTTTACCTCAACTCGTGTTGCTGTGGGTAAGGGCGGGAGAGGGGGCGTATTACATAATTAATCCTTCCAACTTCACTTTCCACAGCTCCATCTCCAGCCCACTGTTCTCACGTTTCTGTTTTGTTTTTATACGGAGGCGGTGAGAAAATAATGCTGGTGTGTGGATGTGTGTTGCTCAAAGGATTTCAAGGACCAGAACAGGACTGCTGCTCTCTGAGCAGTTTGAAATAATTTCCTCTGGGGATGCCAATGGAGACCTGAAAAAGAGGTTTGAAAGATTACTTTCGATGCATATTTTAAGCACATAGCCAGCTCAGATGCTACATCAGTTACAGATTATGATAGATCGGGGGTATTGAATTTTTGTCCCTTGCAGCCTATTTTAATGTCTTGTAATTAGAGGTTATCCTCAGCTGACCTCTGGAATACTAACATGCCATGAAGTACTGCAAAATAATAGGAGGTCCTTGGGCACATAGGAGGCTGAAATATTCCTGAGGGTGGGGGAATGGATATAGAGAATGTGAATTAAAGAGCAGAGAGCAAAATTATTCTCCTACCCCATGGGGATGAGAAGGTGGTACCAAGAAAATTAAATAAGCAAATTTCTCCCTTTTACATGCATGACCCCCACAAATTCTTGTTCAGACACAGATCAGTAAGTATGCAGTAGATTTCAGGGATTTGTAATAAATCACATAGAAGTAAGCAGCCCAGGGAAGCAGAAGGTGTGTGGTATGCTGAAATGTCAAGTGACAATGAGAGTGTGCCATGTAGGGCACAATTATACCATATGAAAAGGTTTCAGAATGTAAGAGTATGTTATAGACACACAGGCCATACAGCTTGAGACTGGACCTCTGTGACATATGTTGCAGAGCCGTTTGATCATTCAATTTTTTACAAGTCTGATTTCCTGTTACTCCTTTCAGCTCACATTTATTGTAACACCTCAGGTTCTTTCCTTAGCTCCACACCAATGCTAATTTTTTCAATAATCGTCCACACCTCCTTTGTTTATAGAGTAGAATTTTATTTCCCACCTTCCAGGCATGAGGCTCAAATGATGACAGAAGTGGAATCAGGCCACTCCCCCTGTTCTCTGGGACATTCATAGAGCTCTTGAAGGTCTCAAAACCCTTCAAACTTGAAAACCCTTATAGCCATTGCCAATAGAAGCTATTTTAGAGTATTCCAAAGCTACCCTTGCAGTCTTGGGTTATGGACTTCTAGGAGGAGGGGTAAGGAAAAAAATAACCTGCAAATAAAAATTTAATGTCTCTTTAATCTTTATCACAATGTTTTTCTCTGCTATGTCATGAATATTTGGTGGTTAGTGAGTGCATGAAGTTTTAGTCAGCATGTATTTGGGCTAACCTACATAGTTTTAGTCTCTTCTCTATTTTCAGGTGGTATACACAGCTAAACTTAGCCTGATTAAATCTTTTAAAATAAACCAGTGTTCTATATAGAGAAAAATAATTAGATTTTTCAAAAATATTCCAGGACATATTTTCCATTTTTCTGTGACAGCTGGGTCTGTATTTCTGATACAGCTCAATCACTCTTTAGTCAGCAAATGAGACATCAGATTTTTCAAAAGCACTCAGCAACTGGCAAAACTGGCAGGCAGAGATTTAATATATCCTTCCTTCTTCTGCTTCAGATACTGCATGACTTGCCCTGGCATCTATTCTTATCCTCTGCCACCTCTTTGTCAACAACAGATGATACCTGACTGCTCACCCGTGAACATGGTGCTGATGCTTTACAGATACCAGGAAAACCTTCCAGTCTCGTGGTTTCCAGCATAAGCATGAATGTTTTTGTCCTGAACTCCTTTGGAAATCTGCCAGATGGTAGGTGTCCTCTCTCCTCCTTTTATGTTCTATGTGTGATTGAGGAAACTGCTTTGAAAACACACGCCACTTGCTCTAATCTGTTTTATTCCAAAGGGAAAATTATTTGTCCTTCAGGACTTTTCTTAATCAGTCATGGGTAGAAGTTATTCCTTGCAAGAGTCAATAAGTAATATCAGTTAAGAGGCTGAAAGCAGCATGTTTACACATACAGATGTCTGTGTGCACATAGATACTTGACCAGTCCTTCAGTTTGAATACAGGCCTTAGTGCAAGTTCCTGTTGATACTGAAATTCACAAGAACACTGAACTTGAGAAATATGAGCTTTAATACAGTTTAGGGGATAAATTCTGCCTTCAGACATGTGAATACAAATCCTGCTGACATCTGTGGGTGTCACTTACTTGAGGGTGATAGTTGGACATTGGAACTGAGCTTGGGAACATATTTCTGATCCCCTGTTTGTTAGATCTCAAGAAAGAGTTCTGTAATGAAGAAAATGTCATGGTAGTAAAAGTGCATTTGTAACAAAGCCAGGAGATGCCAAAAGCATCTTCTCAATTTAAATATATCACGTATAAGTACATGTGAAGGTCACAAAGCTATTACAAATGGAGTGGGGTAGTGCCGAAGAGAAGATGGAAAGGGAAGCAGTTATTACTTCATCTGCTTTGCCACTTGCTGAGTGTAGCAATAATACTGTGCTGGCCCTCAGAAGATTCAGACTTATTGCCAGCTTTGTCATTAGCCTGGATGAAATCCAAATGTCTGCAATTGAGGTGAGATAATCCTGTGCATTGGTACAGACTGAGAAATTGCATAGCAGTCCTGATGGAAAGCATCTGGGGGTTATGGGGTGGGGGTGGAGCTAGGCTGAATACGACTCATCATGCTTTCTCACTGCATAAAAGGTGAACTGTATAATTATCTACACTAAATGGAAAGTAGCCAGTAGAATGAAGGAAGCATGATTCTGTCTCTACTTGGCACTGGTGATTCTGTGTCCAGTGCTGGGTCCCCTGGTTCAAGAGGGAAGCGGATACATTGGTGATGGTTCAGTGAAAGACTGCTACAATGGTCTCTTTGGCAGTAACCTCTGAGGAGGGTTGGACTTGTTGGATTTGGTGAAGAAGAGGTTAAGGGGCACCCAGTAGTGGCTTATGACTAGCTTTAAGGATTGTAACTAAGATGAATCAAACTCCTCTTGGTACAGTCAGATGATATGAAAAAGGGCTCGGGAAGTTCGGATTCAATATTAGCAAAAGAAGTCTCCCTCCACATAAAAAACCCTAACCTTTCTTTGTGCTTTAATATCAAGGAAAGCCTTTTATGTTCCAATTGCGCATTTGTGTCTGAGGATAACATCAGTGAAGTATGGGATCTGCTAAAGGTAAAGCTAAAGACATGCTTGAATAAGAGAACATCTTTTTTCTCCTATAAAAACTAAGTAATTTTTGGGGAAGAAGGTAGAATGAAGTTGCTCCTGTGATAGTTCCAATTGCAGTAGGTAAGAATTACTTCAAACATTGACAATTTGGCATCAGGAGGCAATAGCAGTGCTCCAGTCAAACAGTGGACAGGAAATATAAGGATGTATAAGAAGAGGAAGAGAAAATATGAATTGGGAAGGAGGTCAGGTGGAGGACTGGCAGAAGAGGACTGGCAGAGAAGGTGAAAAAATGTGTAGCAAAGTTCTGCAGAGGAAAGCACAAGGTAGCCATGGTAGGCAAAAAAAAAGCAGCAATGAAAAGCCTGAAGACAGGAGAAGGTAAAATAGAATAGCACTTTGTGTCACAGATGACATTAATATGGCCTGGATCAGTGTTAAACTGTTACATTTATTACACTGGAATGTTCTGTCGTATAAAACAGAGTCCTTCCATTGGGTCTTCCAAACCCTCCTGCCACCCCCATTTCATAGAATCATAGAATGTTTTGGGTTGGAAGGGACCCTTAGAAGTCATCTAGTCCAACCTCCCTGCAGTGAACAGGGACACCTTTAACTAGATCAGGTTGCTCAGAGCCCCATCCAACATGGTTTTAAATGTTTCCAGGGATGCGGCCTCCACTACCTCTCCAGGCAACCCATTCCAGTGTTTCACCACCCTCACTGTAAAGAATTTCTTCCTTATATCCAGTCTAAACCTACCCTGTTTTAGTTTAAAACCATTACCCCTTGTCCTGTCACAGCTGGCCCTACTAAAAAGATTTTCCCCGTCTTTCCTATAGGCCCCCTTTAAGTACTGAAAGGCCGCAATTAGGTCTCCCTACAGCCTTCTCTTCTCCAGGCTGAAGAAGCCCAACTCTCTCAGCCTGTCCTCATAGGGGAGGTGCTCCAGCCCTTGGATCATTTTGTAGCCCTCCTCTGGACCTGCTCCAATAGTTCCATGTCCTTCTTGTGTTGAGGGCTCCAGAGCTGGATGCAGTACTCCAGGTGAGGTCTCACCAGAGCAGAGTAGAGGGTCAGAATCACCTCCCTTGACCTGCTGGCCACGCTTCTTTTGATGCAGCTCAGGGTATGGTTGGACTTCTGGGCTGCCAGTGCACATTGCCGGCTCATGTCCAGCTTTTCATCCATCAGTACCCCCAAGTCCCTCTCGGCAGGGCTGCTCTCGATCCTTTCTTCCCCCAGCCTGTATTGATACTGGGGGTTACTCCAACCCAGGTGCAGGACCTTGCACTTGGCCTTGTTGAACCTCATGACGTTCACACAGGCCCACCTCTCCAGCCTGTCCAGGTCTCTCTGGATGACATCCTGACCTTCTTGTGTGTCATCCACACCACTCAGCTTGGTGTCATTCGCAAACTTGCTGAGGGTGCATTTCTACAGCTTTGGCCAACTCTTCCCCAACCACATATTCACAGGTCATAAGGAAGATTAAACCAGGAAACTTCACCTGATGACAGGAAGAAGACAGGGCATAATCAGCCTGGAAAAGACTTCTCCCCTTCTGTTTGACCTCAGACTTCATCAGAAAGACTGGGCATTGGGTGCCTTTCTTCCATGTTCTTTAAAAAAGTGGGGAAAGGCTTTACACAGAGACTGGGAAGCAACCATTGGGCTATAAATCCGCTTCCTAGTTGGATGAGAAAACACTGTAGCAAAAATCTATTCCTGCTGTCCATATTCATTCAAACAAGATGTTTTGTTGCTTTGTAAGTACTAGATCTTAGTTGTTTCTTTTCTTCTTAGGCTACAGTCTGTGCTTAAACTTTAAAATTGCTGTGTCACATAGGGTTAAAGGAATTTAACTAGACCACAGATATGAAGTTGCAACAATTGAGATTACTTCTCTCTTTTATTTCTTTGCCCAATGGCAGGTGCTCTGTCTTCTTGGTTTCTGTTACTTTCTGTTTTTCACCCATTCTCAAACTTCCTTTTTTTTCTTTTCTTTTTTTCCTCTCACATTTGTTGAGGGATAGACTACTGATTTCTTCCTAGATTGGAAAATGCTAGAGGTATTTATTTGCCTTCCTCAGTGACATTCATAAGCCTTTGGGAGCACTCTTTTAAAGCATTTTAACTGGAAGATCTATGAAAATAATTTAGATGGCTTTGTCAGGTCTGGCAAATAGCCATCTGTCTTCTTGCTTTCCCTTCCATAACTGTCTTATACAGTAAGTTGTGCTGCTATGTGTCTCACTTTTTTCTGTTGTGAACAATTTTCTTCAAACACAGGCACATGTGTTCAGCTGTCACTGTTGACAAGCAACCAACTGTAACTACAAGTGGGTTGGCATTTTTTTTTCTTCCCAGTTCAGTATTTTCCTTCCTCTTCCATTAAGGAAAATTGCCAAAATGCTGATGCCTCCCACTAAAACATGAAAAACAAGAAAGTCTGATCAATACTGCATGTATTTCATGATCTGAGAGCAATGTAGCTTATTTTCCAGAACCAGCCTAAAACTTAGAAGTGAGCTCATACTTCTTTACAATGTTGCCTGATGATGATCCCCAATAAATTAGGTGCAAGCAGGCTTTGGCCAGGTTATAGTGTAGAGTCAGCACTCTGAGGTGCCAAGATGGTAGTTTTTCTGGCTGCAAACAGAGCTTAGCCTCCTGTGTTATTGATCTGGTTGTGGACTTTGGCAGTTTATGTGGTTGTGGACTTTGGCAGAATCTAGAGGTTCTGTTAGTTCATCTGTGGTCGCTGCCAGAGAGAAGATTGACTTATTTATACTAAACCCTGCATAATACAGGTATAATTGTGTTACCTCAGTGTTAATGGTGCCCATCTTCTCCCTTTCTTCAAACTAAGTAAAATAGAAGATGGTAGAAACAAAAGAGCCAAAACTGAGAAGTATGTGAACTTTATATGTGGGTATACTTGTATTTCCTTCAGGGAAAAAAACATTTCATGAGCAGTACATAATGGTTTTGCTTGTAGTGTTCAGAAACCTGCTTGATACAATAAAAAAAATCTGGAAATACAGATGTAATGGGTATCACTTGTTGAAGTTGGCAAAGTCAGTCAGTACAGCAGAGTTGTCCATGGTTTGGATGACAGTGAAAGCTTGCCTCTGAGAAGGGAAAGGGAAGGGGAACAAGAACATAGCTAGTACTACTAAAGGCAAGGCAAAGCTTCCTTAAGGAAAGAGCTTTTGATACTAGCTGTTTTTGTTGCAGACATGATCCAGAGGAGTCCATCAAGCTCGGAACACCATTGTTCAAGATATTGCCCTTCAGGTCCTGTTTTGGTAGTTTACCACTAGGCAGATGAAAGCAAAGCATTATTTCCCTGATTCTTGCTTTACACTTGTGCCACAGAGCTCAAGTGAATTACATGCAACATACAACAAATTCCAGGATGGCTGGAAACAGACCCAGTTTTCAGGTCTATTTCACTAGCTGACAGGATCTTCCTATCCAGAATCCTAAGAACTCGTATTCTGGAAAAAACTTGAAATAAAATTCAAGCTGCTAGATCAAAACAGTACGTAATTAAAAATGAAGGATTTAGAAAAAAAAGTGATGCAGAATTAGAACTCTTCTTGCGGCTAAGTTAATTTGTGTGATCCTTTTCATTAGGAATACTACCTACCACAGTGTGGAAACAATAAGAATGGAATGGATAGGTTTAACAAGAAGGGTAAACCTCTGCAACTCCAGATGAAAATATTCTTATATTTTCTGCAGCCTTGGGACCTGTAAGAGGTTTGACAAAATATGTAATCTTTAATGACAAAAAATTATAAGAAAGTGGCACATTCTGTCCCTTGCACCTAGTATGTTCTGGAAATACAAAAAAAATTATGATGTATAAGTAGTAAATCCATGTGTGTACCAGCTTTCGAAGAACTACCAGCTTGGTGTGGTGGAGAAAGGAAACCCACAGAAATCTAAACCACAGAGGATTCATGTTACAAGTAAATTTAAGGCATGTTTTTAAAATGGCATATGAAAGGTCACATTCATTCTGTAAGAGTATGAGCTCAGGAGGAATTTGAGACATACAGGTCTGAAAAATAATATGCTGTTCTGTGTCTTTTGCTGTCAGGATAAATAAATAAAAAAAAACCCCAGCAACCTTAAGTTGCAATGAATGGTCCCTGAAAATTATTGCCAAACAGAAGTATAAAACTTGAAGAACAATTTTAATGGGAAAGCTTATTGGAGTTTCTAACATGTATGGGTGAAATACACACATGGTTAGAAGTGTTAGATTTTCATCTTGTCTCTGCCCCAATTTACTATTTTATCTCTCTTCCAGTTTTCCAATCTATAATATTATCATCTAGGTTAATATTACTCTGTAGTATTAGCCTGCATTTTGAGGTGTGGAGAATTAGTTGACAGCTGTACATGCTTTGTGTCATGCATGTTTAGAGACAATACAAAAGTCTCCCTAAGTGCAAGGTATTATTTAAAGCACTTCTTATATGTGACACAAGGATGGGAGAGAGACCTGGATTATCGTTTCAGGTGCTGTAATGGGACATCATCAGGTATTACAATGTTATTTGTAATATCATTCACCCATACACTGCAAAGTTATACTATACTAATCATCCCATACACTAGAAACCAAACATACTTAATTGTCTAGTACAATCTTACAGTTTGCAGTACCAAAGAGCAAAATGTCCACAAACTGTGGTTTGCAAAAGGAAGAGAGCAGGAGTGATCAAGGGCATGGTCAAGTAGAGAGTATTGTCAAACAGAGTAGCCTAATATTGATTGTTTAAGGCTGAATGTATTTTATATGCTTTTAGATTAGATTTTTAGAATTATTTTGCCTCTATGGGTGATAACTCTGACATAAGCTGTTTTATCTTCAGCACAACTATAATTGTGAGTGAAAGACAGAAATTCTCTCATCTGAAAACACTCTAAAAGAAAGCAGTCATGAATGGACCTTGTGTCAAGATTTGTGGAATTTTAAGTTTTAATTGTGGTATAAGATTGAAATTCAAGTTCATCCTATAGTTTGTGGCCATTGCAGAAGCCTGTAAATACTATAAAATATAAATGTACTAATCAGGATATTCCAACATGGTTTGTTGCCGTGCTCTCAAGTCTGGTCATCCTGACCTCTGAGCCATCAGTTCTGTGTATACTCACAGCTAATTTAAAAGATGGTTGTTAAAGACTAACAGTTCTGTATATGCAGTGATGATGATTAGGATAGTGTAAGTACTGACTGTTATCAAGAAGTGTGTTGCTGATGAATGAATTTAGAAAAAATTTAGTTTTACAGTTTACAGCTGGCTTGATTTCTCAGTTTTCTAAGCACTGTCATTCCAGCAATCTCTAATTCCCTAACTGATGTATAGATATATTCATTTGCAACAAGTTACTGTCACAGTGTAGCTGTGTGTCTTGGCTGTGCCACTCAGCACAATCATTAATTCTCTGACTCTCACAGGGTGACTGAGGAGCTCTACAGATAGTTTCTGCTGGCTGAGACAACTAATTTGAGACAATGGATTGACATGATATGAGGCAGTTGACCAAACTCCTAGTTGCCTTCACAACAAAGTATTTGACAAAGCATTGCAGAAGCTCTCCAATTAGGATTTTCAGATAGTCATGGAGATTTCCCCAGGTAGTTCCTGCTGTGTAAAAGCCAATTGACAGGCGCTGTTTGTATGGTACTGTCTCATAGATGCCCCAGGTAGTTGCTGCTGCAGAATTGACCAAACTGTACATAGATACTTGTAACTAGTCATTAGAACTGTTCTTGCAGATACAGAAATGGTTGCACATAACACTTAAGACATCTAAACTAGGTTTGCACACATAAGACTGTGTGCCAGTTGTATTATAAGAATTCAGCAGAGAAGCAGTTCAGTGAGTCTCATCTGATTCAGCTGAAGATGCTTTTGCAAAGACACTTGCAACAGGGACTTAAGAGCGTCACTGTCCAGACACCAGCTGACCAACCTGTTTGAGAAACTTGATTTCCTATGTGAACATTATCTCATGCCAAAAATCCCAATAAATCAGTATTTTTTAACAAAAATCTGCCTTACGATTATCTGTAACACCCATTCTCACGTACATCACCTCCATTCGAATATTCATTGGCAGAGGGGGAAATGTGTGGGGCCTATGAGAAACTGGAACTTTGGCTCAGAAGCAAACTTCCTTTCAGAGAGGTAAATACCTACTGAGCTGACATGGCTAGTGAATTTGAGACCCTGAGGTTGTTGCTTAAACTGATAGGCCTTGAGGTTGTGTAAAAAGAGCTTAGCATAACAATGTAGACTTGAGATAACAAGATGTAACCTCTAGGCCAGTAAATGAATATGTAGTTAAGGCATACCTATGATAATGGTTTCGGGGAAAAAACTATGAATAAGTAATGCTTTTGTAAATAAATACCTCCTAAACCCAACGGAATGGGGAGCACTAAATGATCCCCAGTGAGATCCCAGTGCTGCAATAAAGAATACCTGCTTTCTAAGACTGCAAAATCGGACTTAAGAGAGTTTTCTTTGCCATTTTCTCAGTAGCAGTACAATAATTAGATTGGTGTTGGAGGCCCAGAGTTTTACCTTTGATACTGCTATGGAGTTGTTAGGGATGTGACTTTTATTAGTTAAAGTGCAACTAGGCAGGTGTTACAAAACCACATGTAGTTGGCAGAAATAACAGAACTTAACTATTCAAGGATATTTGTCTGGCAACTTGTACACTAATCAACATACAGCAGTACACCAATTATAAGGTTAAAAATCTGGAAGTTGCTCATCCACTTCAGCCTGAAGGATAGAACTCTGCCTTTTGGAATGCCTAACTCTGGAGCACCTCCAGGGGCAGCTGGGACCAAGCTCACTTGGCCAGAACTGATAATCTTAACAGCACACTGACAGTTAGTGCTGCTTTTGTATGCAAGGAAAGGGGGAATTGAAATAGCCACTGCTCTGTAACATTGTAGTGTTTTATGCATCACTAACCACCCTTTTCAAAGGCAATAAATACCCAAACTTCTTCGTGTGGATCCAATTATTGCATAACAATTAATGAATGCTTTAGTCTGCCCTGATCTAAAGTGAAACAAAATCCCATGCACTGTGTTCTGGACGAAGTGGCAAGCTGGGGTTTTTTTGTTTTGTTTTTGCAAAATGTGCAAACTTTGGGGTAGCTCTGCACTGGCTTTGTGGGGAAGGTCTGTTTTCCAGAAAGACATGCAATTATTTCCATTGAGACTCCTACTGATACCTTAAGGGTCAAAAGACCCCCAGATGTAAGTGGCTTACATGCATAAGATTTAGGCCTTATTGTCTAGTTTGCTGATGCTTTGCTAAAATTAATAGTGTCTAGTTTGGGTGTTTTTCTAATAGCGTCTCGCTTGGATGTTTTGCTAAAAGTCAGTAGTGTCTAGTTCCAGTGTTTTTCTAAAGTCAGTAGTGTAGCTAAATTTGGAACCCTATTCAAGGACGGGAAGAATCGGGGGGGGATAGAGCAGAAGGATAATAATGGCTTGCCAAGGTTGCTAGACTAGAAGGAATGAGAACTAATTGATGCAGGAAGATTTGTGGCTCCTTACGAAGGACAGTTTTTGATAAGAACCAGGAGTTTACCTCAAGAACTGGTCTACACCGACCCTGCAGTTTGGGCAAGAGCCAAGGAGCAACTGAGTCTGCACAAGAACAAGGGGTTACTAGCGGTGACAAAGAGGAGCCAGCAGCCTTCATCCCCACGACCCCCGACGACCACCACAAGGAGGCACTGAGCAAGCGCAGTGGGGAGGGATTTATGGAAATGACCACCTGAGGCTAATTTTAATACAAAGCGGAGATAGGTTATGCATATGTATAAGCATGTCGGGAAACTTTATGCATATGTAATACTTTGCTACCTATAAACGGGGCAAGTTGCCGCTTGTAGGTTTGCACGTTAGGTGGAGCGATCCCCCGTGCATGTGGCGCTGTGAATAAAGAATGCCTGCCTTTTAACACTACATTGATGTTACGAGGTTCGTTCTTCCCGATTTCGGTGACACTACTTCAACATCACGCTGGAGTGGAACAGTGGCACAAGTGCCTTTGGCACTAAGAAAAACATGACTAAACCCACAGCTTCATTCCTGTTATGGTGCAGGTAGTGATTCATTAATGCCTGTACCATCAATGTCAGTATAGATCCCAATATTATTCTGAATATGCCAGTAGCTTTCTGTACATGGTCACTGAGATACAGACTTTCTCACTTTTGATATGTTATTCTACCACCAGACAACTGACTTATTTCAGAATGAAGGACAGTGAGGTTTCTGGTAAAAGCAGCTCTGAGGGAAAAGAATGAAGAATTTTAAACTACCCAGATTTTGCATCCTCAGTGTTTCTGCTGCTGTGAGTAATACTGAAATGCTGAAGTTCATTGTATCAACACATTTCTGCTAATTATTTATGTTATTATTATTCCACCTGTAATACTCTGCATAACCAAGAGCTCCATGGATAAATATCAACTTCCTTTTTTCAGATTATTACATTTATTTTCCAAAATTTAAACAGACATCCAAATTCTCATGCAAGAGAAGACATCTCTAAGCATACCCCCATGCCTTTGTACTGTCCTTAGTTTTGTGGTGTTGGATGAGATGGTGGAGTTCCAGATGCTGCATGGTGGAAGCAGATCAACAAGTAGGACCACAACATTGGACTTCAGGAGAGCTAACTTTGGCCTCTTCAGGGACCTACTTGGAAGAATTCCATGGGCTAAGGCTCTTGAAGGTAGGGGAGTCCAAGAGAGCTGGCTGCTATTTAAGCAGCACTTCCTCCATGCTGAGGATCAGTGCATCCTCATGGGTAGGAAATCAAGTAAACGAGGCAGGAGGCCTGCATGGATGAACAAGGAGTTTCTAGTAAAACTCAAAGAAAAGAGAAAGCTCTATGGAATGTGGAAAGAGGGTCAGGCCACTTGGGAGGCATACAGGAGTGCTGCCAGAGCATGTAGGGAAGCAACTAGAAAGGCCAAGGTCCACCTGGAACTAAGTCTGGTGAAGGATATCAAGGATAACAAGAAGGGTTTTTTCAAGTATATCAGCAGCAAACGGAAGACTAGGGGAAATGTGGGACCGCTGCTCGCTGCTGAACGAAATGGGCGCCCTGGTGACAGAAGATACAGAGAAGGCGGAGCTACTGAATGCGTTCTTTCTTTAAGTCTTCACTGCCAAGGCTGGCCCTCAGGCTCCCCAGTCCTTGGAGGTAAGTGAGCAAGCCTGGAGAAAGGATGACCTTCCCTCGGTTGAGGTGGATCAGGTTAAGGATCTTTTAAGTAAGCTGGACACCCACAAATCCATGGGTCCCGATGGAATGTACCTGTGAGTAGTGAGGGAGCTGGTAGAAGTCATTGCTGAGCCACTCTCGGAGCTGGTAGAAGTCATTGCTGAGCCACTCTCCATCATTTACGAAAGGTCCTGGAGAACAGGAGAGGTGCCTGAGGACTGGAGGATAGCCAATGTCACTCCAGTCTTCAAAAAGGGCAAGAAGGAGGGCCCAGGGAACTACAGGCCAGTTAATTTCGCCTCTGTCCTCAGAAAGGTGATGAAACAACTCATTCTGGGGGTCCTCTCCAGCAAGTGGAGGAAAAGAAGATGATCAGGAGTACCCAGCATGGATTCCAAGGGGAAATCATGCCTGACCAATCTGATAGGCTTCTATGATGGCATGACAGTCTGGGTAGATGAGGGGAGAGCAGTGGATGTTGTCTACCTTGACTTCAGCAAGGCTTTTGACACTGTTTCCCATAACATCCTCATAGGGAAGCTCAAGAAGTGTGGGTTGGATGAGCGGACAGTGAGGTGGATTGGGAACTGGCTGAATGGTAGGGCTCAGAGGGTTCTGATCGGTGGGGCAGAGTCCAGTTGGAGGCCGGTAGCTAGTGGAGTTCCCCAGGGCTCAGTACTCGGCCCAGTCTTGTTCAATTAATTCATCAATGACCTGGATGAGGGGACAGAGTGTACCATCAGCAAGTTCGCTGATGACACAAAACTGGGAGGAGTGGCTGATACGCCGGAAGGCTGTGCTGCCATTCAGCGGGACCTGGACAGGCTGGAGAGTTGGGCAGAGAGGAACCTGATGAAGTTCAACAAGGGCAAGTGTCGAGTGCTGCACCTGGGGAGGTCGAACCCCATGCACCAGTACAGGCTGGGGGCTGACCTGCTGGAAAGCAGCTCTGCCGAGAGGGACCTGGGAGTCCTGGTGGACGACAAGCTGACCATGAGCCAGCAGTGTGCCCTTGTTGCCAAGAAGGCCGATGGTATCCTGGGGTGCATTAAGAGGAGTGTGGCCAGCAGGTCGAGGGAGGTTCTCCTCCCCCTCTACTCTGCCCTGGTGAGACCACACCACTGGAGTACTGTGTCCAGTTCTGGGCTCCCTGGTCCAAGAAAGATGAGGAACTCCTAGAAAAAGTCCAGAGGAGAGCAACTAGAATGATAAAGGGACTGGAGCATCTCCCCTACGAGGAAAGGCTGAGAGAGTTGGGCTTGTTCAGCCTGAAGAAGAGAAGACTGAGAGGGGACCTCATCAACACATACAAATATCTTAAGGGCGGAAGTCACGAGGACAGAAGCAGTCTGTTTGCAGTGGTGTCCAGCGACAGGACTAGGGGCAACGGGTACAAACTGAAACATAGGAGGTTTCAGTTGAACATGAGGAAAAACTTCTTTACTCTAAGGGTGACGGAGCACTGGAACAGGCTGCCCAGGGAGGTTGTGGAGTCTCCTTCTCTGGAGATATTCAAAGCCCGCCTGGACGAAGTCCTGTGTAACATGCTCTAGGTGAACGTGCTTTAGCAGGGGGGTTGGACTAGATGATCTCCTGAGATCCCTTCCAACCCTTGCCATTCTGTGATTCTGTGATTCTGTGTGTCATTGCATTCAAAAAAGAATTCCAAATTAGAGGCTTGAGAAATTTTTACATGATTTTTCTATTTTATTTTGAACAATGTAAAACACATGGCTACTATCAGCCAGTAAATTTTGCTATTCCTGCACAGAGAAAAGCACTTTTATTCACAATACTTGCAAGTGATTAGCTCTAGGTGGTTCTTTAAGATTCCCCGTGTATAAGAAAACTTTTCCGCCATGTCTGAAAGAAACAGCTACTGTTGAAGTAGCATGGCATAGTCCAAAATGTAACAGCTAGATAGAAGCCTCCCAAGTTTATGATGTCTAGTATTTTGGATTCAGGTGGGGGAAAAAGAACTTACGTCATGCTGCTCATCAACACCAACATTAGGACTTTTCTACAAAACATCAGCTCAGACTTTACCACATAGCAGATGAATACCCTGGAATTCCCTAGCAATTGAGAGGTGAGTAGGGCTGGCAGGAATACAATACCCACAGCACTGGAATAACATCAATGAAGGCACTACCTTTGAAATAATGCTGGTTAAAATATGGCACTATACTTTGCAGAGGCCACCATCCACCCCTCCCCATGTTGAAGGAATATATGAACAGTCTTATTGACCTCCACAGCAGAACTTCAACTGTTGACTCTCCAGTCATATGTACATTTAGGAAATCAAAGCTTAAAAGACATGAAGATCCTTATGATTTTTGTACACTAGGGCAGTTAGTGCATATTTTCAGGTCTTGTCCATGGGTTGCCACTAAGAAATTTCCCTTTGTGGTAGATATCACCTCTCCACCTTCATGTGGATCTTGTAGAGCACCAACTGGTGCGGACTTTTTGCTTCATTATTGTGCTGTGTTCCAACTGCCACTAACAACGAGATCATTACACAGGATAAGCCACTCTGTGTGCCTGAAAACCAACTGCATATCAGCATCATCAACATTGAATTAAAGACTGGCCAAGAACATGAACAACATTTCAGGGTGAGGTGGCCTCTTGTTCAGTCTCATTTATCCCTAGCTCCACAGACATGTTCAAACTTCTTCATGGTGCCCACATTGTTGCTGCAGCCCACTTCCCTAAAACTCCTCTCACCCTGGACTTCTTAGGATGTGATCAGCAAACATGTAAAATGGGAGTATAAGCCTGGTTTTTTGTGTTGGTTTTTTTTTTTTTTTTTTACTATTCTTTCTAGTCACATTTAAAATTGCAGTATTAATTTCATTATCTTTTATTTTAAGTGTGTTGTACAGAAAGGCCAGAAGGGACTGCATTGCTTTGAAATACTTGCATTAGAACAGGAAGACATGGTTTGCCTTTCTGTTGGAAGGGGAAGCCGGCATGGAGTAATGATGGAATCTCAATTTCAGTATGGTCGTTCTCCTTTATTGCGCAGCTAACAAAAGTATATATAGGCAGAAAACAATAACATACACACATGTCACACTGTGATTGGTAGAACACCGTTATACACATACTACATCGCTACTGTGACCGGGACGGATCATCTGTCGGGCGGAGGGGCTTCACCTTCTCTTCCGGTCATAGTTCCGCCCACATCTGCTTAAGAGCAGGGTCTGTCGAATGGGACTAAATCATGCCCATTCTGACTCAGCCACTCCTCCACACCTTTCATCCAGCACAGCGCACTTTGAGACCAAGTGGGAATATGATTCAAAAAAATGGAGTCCTCTAGGGAAAAAAGGAGGTGAGGTAAGCAGATCATGTGGCAGAAAAGTTTGTCGAGGATGAGCAAGGGCTGGCAGCTCCCTCACAGACAGGCAGCTGGAAGCTGAGCATGATACCAAGGCCAGGGGCCTCATCAGCCAGGGGAGCTCTGGACAGCTTGGCAGGGAATGGTCCAAGCCATCTTTGGAGATCCTCATGGCCAGGTGGGGAAGCATCCATAACCCTCCTTGGCAGCTCCAGCAGGCTTGACATGGAACAATCCAAGTCATGCCTCGTGAGCCCCAGCTGGCTTGGTGGTGGAGCTTCCAAGTTGCCCCTGGGGAGCCCCAGGGGGCATGATGCAGAAGGGTTCTTGCAGTATCTCAGGTCCCCCACGTGACAAAGGAGATCGGTGGTGAAGGGTCTAAGTCACTACCCCATGGGTAGCCTCAGAGGCTGGGTGGGCATGGTTGGGAAAGGTTGAGGCCACCACTGAGGACCCCCAGAGGATTTGGCAGGGAATGGTCCAAGATGACCCTGGGGAAGCCTGGGAGGCCAAGATTGGCCTGGAAGGGAACAACTAACCCCTAGAAACCCTGGCTGGCTTGGTGGGGAGGGATTCTTGCTGTCCCTAGAGAAGGAGGGGGGCAGAGTAAAAGCCACCCCTGGGGAGCCCTGGGGGGCCTAGTGATGAAAGATCCAGGTGAGGAAGGGACAAAACCACCCATGAGGAGTCCCAAATCTAGGCAGGATTGTTGGGGAAGGATCCAAGCTACCCCTGGGGATCAGTGGAGGGCTTTATGGGGAAGGGCCTATAGTGGCAATGCTGAGGAGTTAGTGATCGACATAACACTTAACCTGAGTAGGCAGAAGCCTGTGCTGTGCTAGGCTGCATATATAGATAGGCTGCATGTATAGCTTAGCCATCAGGCCTGTGTTATGCTGCGCATATCCCTTGGCTGCAGGAAAACTTAGACAGTTGATTGTAATAGAGGAGCCTGTAGGCAGCTCCCACTCCGTGTTGGCAATTACACCACTTGCAAGTCCTTCATCTTTACGTAAAAGTGCACATCAGAAGGGTCACTCAGAAAGATATACTTCTGTCACTAGTAAGGGCAGGAGTGCCTAGGGAGCAGATAGATGCCATACCAACTCCTTGCTTGTGGGGCTTGTGTCAATAAGTAAAAGCAAAGAAGGGGTGAAGGAAACTAGAGCACTGGAGCAACAGTCCCACCTGCCCCACCCTATTTTCACACACCTATTCCTCCACAAATCACCTAAATTAATCCCTTTCCTCACCTTTTGTTCCTTTTCTAAAGGTCTCATAATATGTTTTGTGCAAGTCCAAAGTTCTCTTCCCCTACATCCCCTACTGTATACAACACCCTCAGGCAATAAACCCTCCCTCCATTTTAAAAGGTGATCAGAGAGTTGCTCCTGATGACACATCTCTATGGGTTTCACATGTGAACAGTGGGGCTAATGGCCCTCTTGGGGCTACCACAGGACAGGGTGTCCATTTCACTAGATACACTGTTCTTCTCTTTGGGCTTGTAGAGATGGGCCTTTGGTGGGTTGTTGGCTTTCTCAGAGCCTGTAGTGAGCACCCAGTATACTTGATCTCTAATGTCACTGCTACTGTACAGTTATTCTCACAACCAATACTTGTTTTACTTATCACTACTCTTGTATTATTAATTGTAGTAATCACTTGCTGAGTCTGCAACTTACAGTATCTTGAAGAGGCAGACAAGGGATGGAATGTAGTGATCCCAACTGAAAGGTCATTGAACTTCAGAGCTGGGCCCTGGAGGCAGGACAGCCTCAAGGGGAGTGGAACATGATGGTGGCCTGCCAGGCCTAGGAGGTGTGGGGGACTGGCAAACCATACCAGCCCACTGGCAACCGGAGGAGGGATGACCTCAAGGGAAGTGTGGCACCACATTGGGCTTAAGAGGTGGGGTGGTCTCAAGGGGAATGGAGCACCACACCAGGCCCTGGCTGCAAAGCAGCCTCAAGGGAAGTGGGGCATTTTTCTGAGCCAAGTTGACCAGGCAGCCCTGAGGGGTCCCAGAGCTGGGGTGCTCTTGACATAAGTTCCCTGTCCAGCAGATGCCAAGGTGGGGCAGCCTCGATGGAAATGGGGCACCACAACAGTCTGCAAGGCTCCAGAGGCGAGGTATATGAGAGGGGAGCTGGCATCCCCACCAGGGCCCAGAGGCAAGGTTGCCTTGAGAGGATTGAGGAACCATGCCAGCCTGCCATGCTCCAGAGGTGGGGCAGCCTGGAGGCAGGGTGCCCAAGAGGGGAGCAAGGCTCTACACCAGCCTGCCAGGCTGAAGAGGTGGGATGGCCTTGAGAGGAGCAGGCTTCCGTCCTCACCCTGGAGGTGGGGCAGCCTTAAGGGGATGCGGCCTCCTTGCCAGATTCCAGAAGCAGGGCAGCCTAGAGGGAAGCAGGGTACAATGCTGAGCCCTGCAGGTGGGGTATCATGAGAGAACCAAGTGTCTCTGCCAGGCCCAGGAGCCAGCAGGGTGATCTCAGTGGGAGAGGGGCAACATGCTGGTCTGCCTGGTCCCAGAGGCATAGCAGCCTTGAGAGGAGCAGGATGCAGCCATAGCCTTCCGGACCCCACAGACAGGATGGCCTTAATGGGAGCAGAGCACTGTGCTGGCCCACAATGCTCAGGCTGCACAGCAGCCTTGAGGGGAGAGGGGCACCACAACAGGCTGCTGGGTCTGAGAGGCAAAGCTACCTGGAGGGCAGCAGAGCACCATGACAAGCTTCCATGGCCAGGAGGCACTGTGATCTTGAGGGGAGCAGGGCACCACACTGGCCTTTCTGGTCCCAGAGGTGGGGCAGCCTCAAGGGCAGGAAAGAACTACATCTGCCAGCCAGAGCCTAGCAGCATCACACTGGGCCCCACAGGTGCAGTGGTCTCAAAGGGAATGGGCCTGGTTCTAGAGATGGTGTGACCACTAGGGAAGTGGGCCTCCCTGCTGGGCCAGGGAGATGGGGCAGCTTTGAGGGGAGCAGGGCATTACATCAGCCCACTGGACCCTGGACATGGGGTATCTTTGAGGGAATGGGGCCTCCCAATTGGGTCCTGAAGGAAGGGTGGCCTGAGGGGAGCAGGCCTCTCAGCCAGGCCCTGCAAGCAGAGTGACCATGAGGGGAGTGTCCTCCTGCCAGATTAAGGAGATCAGTTGGCCTTGAAGGGAGCAAGCCTCTACTGTATCCCACCAGCCCCAGAGGCCAGGCAGGCTCAGGGGAAGTTGGCCTGTTCTTCCATCCCTGTCCACTAAATGCTGGTGAGGATACACTTGGACTGCTGTGTCCAGTTTTTATCCTCTCCCTCCAGTCCAAGAAAGACGTAGTGAATCTGGATTGGTCTAGTGGAGGGTTAAGACAATGGCTAGGGGTGTTACAGCCTGTTTAACTCCAGCTGGAGTTGAGTTTGTTTATAATTATGTGAAGGGTAGTTTAGACTGATGACAGAGCAAAACTTTTCTCAGTTAGGATAGATGATACAATAAGGTCTAAGGGGCTACAGACTGCTTGTGAATTTCCCAAAGCTTGGGAAATGCTGGTTTGATCTTAGAGGAAACACAAACATTCATTGAGTAGGACAGCACTAGAAGATGTGACCCAGAGAGGCTGGGTAATCTCCATCCCTGACCATTTTAAAGACTCAGGTGTGCAAAGCCAGTCACTTGATGTTGGTGTTGGCAACATGGGGGAGGGAACCAGAAGAGCAAAAGTGAGAAAATGTGTGGGTTGAGACAAAGACAGCCCAATAGGTAAAGCAAAAGTTGCATGCGTGCAAGCAAAGCAAAACAAGGAATTCATTCACTACTTCCCATCAGCAGGCAGGTGTTCAGCCATCTCCAGGAAAGCAAGGCTCCATCACGTGTAATAGTTACTTGGGAAGACCAATGCCACCACACCAAACATCCCCCCCTTCTTTCCTCTTCCCTCAGCTTATATATCGAGCACGTCATCATATGATCTGGAAGAGCCCTTTGGTCAGTTCAGGTCAGCTGTCCTGGCTGTGCCCCGTCCCAGCCTCCTGTGCACCTGGCAGAGCGTGGGAAGCTGAGAAGTCCCTGACCAGTCCAAGCACAACCCAGCAACAACCAAAACATCAGTGAGCCATCAACACTCTTCTCACACTAAACCCAAACCAAAGCACTACACCAGCCACCAGGAAGAAAATCAGCTCCATCCCAGACAAAATCAGGACAAGAACCAAGAATTTAAACTTCACCTTGAAATCGAAGATGCAAATTTATAATAATGCTGAAGTTATATTGGGGTTTAGTTGGATTTAAAATAGCCCAACGTGTTAATGATTCTGATATAGAGGCTTGAGGGGTCTCAGCAATTGAGAATCTGATAGTCTCCCGTGTGCTTTATATTTTGCATCTGTGCCTTATGTATCACAGTACCATTCTTTCCTGAAACATCCTCAGGAAGAATATGCTGTGTAAGAGGCATTTTTAGATAGCCGTTTTTAGAGCAGAATTGCATATTAATTTCTTCTTTTAAATTCCTGTTTGCTCACTTACCTGCAGTCAGTGATGATTTCTGACAGGTAAGTAAAATATCATTATTTTCTTTTCATTTTCTTTTTTCCATGAAAAAAGGGATGGCAGTGGGTTTTGTCCCAACCTAGAGCATTCCCTGTGTACTTGAAGTGAGACAGCAGTGAGACCCTTCTAAGTGCACTGCAAAGCAGGTATTCAAACTGTGGGAATAAAAAGTTCTCCTTAGTACCTAACAGAGAGAGATAGTATTGGCTAAACTTCCTCTGTTGAAATCATAGTCAGATCAGATCTACAAGTTACAAGGTTCAAAGACCTGGGAAGAGCAACCACTGGTATGTCATCTCACTTCCATGAAAGCATAGACATTGAGAGAAATTTCATTTATAGCTTCCCAGCTCATTGGACTAGCATCGGTTGCCAAAACTTTATCATTAGTAGTAGAGTGCAGAACCCTTAGAGTCTGGAGTTCTTCTCTGCCATGTCTGCATTTTCCTTTTTGGGCAGATTTTTCTGTATGGTTCTTGTTTAAGAAGCAAACCTCTGTTCAAATGGAGATTAAAATATAGAAAGGAAGTTCTGTAACAGTGTGGGAAGGAAACATAAGAGGCTCTGAAATGAAAATGCGGTAAAGTTAAAGATCACTAAGAAGTCTCAGAGTTGCTTAGTTTTCATTACCATGGTTATATTCTTCATTATGCTTTATTATGTTTGTAGGAAGTGGTTAATGGACTTGGTCAAATTCAAGAGTAAGTCTATTTTATGAGGTATTGCAAAATACTGATAAAACAAGAAGATATTAAAGGAGCTAAAGGTGTTAGGAGTATGTTAAGGAATAGGTTTCAGAAAACGTAACTTTGGAGGCTTTGGGGATTTATGACTTGTATAGGTCAAAACCAGAAAAAGTCAAGGTAAGAAAGAAAGATTCCTTTATCATTTTAAGACTGTTAGAGTCCTTCATCTTCCCTATGAAGTAAGAGTCCTTACATAACCAAGATTCACTGCCTAAAAGACTGCATTAAGATGTGTAATCCTGAAATGGAGTAAGCATTCTCACCATCCTCTAGTGGAAGGCTTTTGTAGCCCTACCTCTTATGATAGCAATTCCTCAGGAGTGGTATATGTGAAACCGTCTGGTGCTGTCTGGCCTGTGCTGTGTACCTTAGCTCTAGGGATCTGAGAATCAGGGCCTTCATGTTCAATTAGGATTGCTGTGTTTGTCTTTTTTTAATTTACATTTGACTGTAAAAATCAACATTTATTTTTTGTTGAAGTAATCAATCTTTAATTTCTGTTCAGGGTCAGCCTACGCACACTGCCTTTGGACCAGAAATTGTAGCAGGTGATAGAGGTTTCACATGGAACAAGGGGAGCTTAGAGAAAGGAAGGGAGCAGATGCCAACACTGAGCAGAAAATGCCTAGCAGGTCTTAAAGAGAAGGGGCAGGGATGAAGGGAGTGAAAATTGAGCTGCATCAACATTTAGCAATTAAAACCATATCCTACTGGCTTAGATTTAATGAAGAAAAAGATCATAGTAATACAATTAACACAAATAATACAATTTGGCATGGTACAGCTCTACTTTGCAGTGCATGTGGCATGATGAGCAGAGCTAATTTTTCATTGCTTTGGGAATGTGATGTTCTCTTGTTAAGGTGCAAACTGATTTGTCATCACTTCTGTGATTGAATTCAGCTATAGTGGTCTGGTATTGTTCCCTGGGGTAAATATACAGTGACGTTACTTAACATACATTGCCCAGTTGTCAAAATTCAAATCCTGAGTTTTAAGATGTCAATATGGAATATCAGCTGCAACCTGGCAAAGAAAACTTCTAAATCTAAGGTAGTTAGACTGGCAGATTTTTTAATCTGTCATAGGAACTGATTACTCTTTTCACTTGGAAACCTTTGAAACTGAAATCTCTACAACAAAAAGCCAAATTTTAAAATATTTTGTGTCAAGAAACCAAAGAAGATAAAATATAGTTATGAGTCATATTGGAGTCTCTATCTTTATTAGCCATATTTTAACAGATACTCACCCTGGTATTCTATAGCAATTTGTTAGATAACCAGAACAGTTTGAAACATGTTTCATTCCATTTTCCATGCTTTTCTTTTTTACCTGCGTTCTATGTGGACAATAAGACAAAGGTGATTTATTTAATTGGCCGTGTGGTCAGTGGATCTGGTGCTCACTAGTGTCTCACTAACAAATCTGTTACATCATTCTTACATCATGATAGGTTAGGAGAAGATTCAGCCCCTATCCTTAAACTGTTTTTTTAAGCCTCAGTTCAGAAGAACCTGGCCGGGAAGAATGCTTAGGCACGTAAATTAAATGGGACCAAAGCCTAATGTTAAAGTGTGTACTTAATGGTTTTCTTTGATCCCAGATGTTCCTAATGCTAAAAGGTATTTAGAAATTCATTCACCTACACACATAAAAATTAACTATTTCCATTTCTTTTTCTGTTTATTTCTGTCATAAACACCATTTATCTATACTACTGTCTCCCAAATACGACTTTTTGTGCCATGCTAAGCACATGCAAGTGGACTAGTGTTCTCGCATGAATTTGTGATGCAAGTAAGAAAATTTTAAGCTTGAAGCCACTAATATTTGTTATAACAAGAAGGTTCAGTGAAATGAAGAAGCACTTAGCAGGTAATGATGCAAGTATCATAGACCCACAGAAGTAGTGAATGGAATGAACCTTGGAGGTCTCCATCCCAATTTCATTCTTGGAGTGAGACTGTTGCCAACACCAACACTGGGTGTTGCTTGTTCCTACTCCAAGTATATATTTCTTTGCTTTCAAAACCACTGATCACAGCTTTATTTGTTCAAGTTCTGTTTAAAAAACGGAAGTGCAATCTACAGTATTAGACACCCAGCAAATAATAAAATTAATTAACCTACATGCCATAAAAATCATCAGCTAAGGAAAAGGAGAAGTTAGACCAAATCATAATAGATTACTTTACTTTTTCAAGTTACTGCAGAACCTCACAATGCAAAGGGATATCCAGTGACAACTAAGTTAAGAACCTGGGTCTTCATAAGCAAGCTCTGGTGTTTCCTTTCTAAAGGAGTACATAGCATTACACAGCTGCCTTCTGTCCTTGCTGCTAGAAACATTTCATTCAACCACTGAATGAAAAGAAGACAACACATGTCTCTTTCTCAAACTCTCTGGTTCAGAGAATGATACTTCAGACCAAACCACGTTTCTTGGCAGAGTATGTGAAGCTACAAGTTTATCCACTGAAGTGGGTAATACAAATGGTCATGTTCCTTTTCATCACCCTTACTTCCATGACAGATGCTAGTAAGGTAGTGGCCTGTCCTGATCCAATGTTGGGGAGGTTTCGATACGATCCCAAGGACGAGATTAAGACACTAAATCCAGTCAAATGTCGTACAACCTTTCAACTTTATTTTTGACACAGGGGAAGGAGGGAACCATGTGAGGAGGTAACAGAGGAGGTGAATGGGGAAAGGCAAAGGGGAAGAACTGAGGAAAAAAGAGGGAAAAAAGGGGGATGAGAGAAAAGGAGAGCTAGAAAGGGAGTGGGTTTACATCAGGGAGGACAGGGTGAACGAGAGAGATAGAAAGAGAGGACTAGCTACCACCGCCACGGGTCTAGTGATGTTCTGGTGCCTCCATCTGTGGCGCAGTCGACGCTCCGGCACCCCCGTTCAGTCCACACGATGCTGACTTCGATGAGGCGGGTTCCAAGAGGTCCAAAGGGGAGGGACGAAGACAGGAAAGAGCCCCCCTACTGGACTGCACACACTCCTTTTATAGGGGTTGGGGTCCCTTGCTCATGCACAGATCGCACTGGCGTACATGCAGTTCGTGCCATACGTGCTGTCTCCTTCGGATGCCTTCTACCTTTTTCGTGCCTTGGGCCTTGTGCAGGTGCATGTTGTTGTTTTGTGTGCAGACCGTGAGGGCACGACCTTCTGAGTGGCGGTAAATGGTGGTACAATGGCAATGTTGAGACAAACTAATGGTTCTCTACAAGGCCAAGAGGGAGAGTTACAGGAAGGAATCTCTTGAACTGACAACACAATAGTAAGCAGATTCTTCTGTCAGAGGCCTCAGACTCCACAAAAAATAGTTTCCAAAGTTTTTCATCATAGAATCATAGAGTGTTTTGGGTTGGAAGGGACCCCTAGAGGTCATTTAGTCCAACCCCCATACAGTGGGCAGGGACATCTTTAACTAGATCAGGTTACTCAGAACCCTGTCCAACTTGGCCTCGAATCATTCCAGGGGTGGGGTCTCCACTACTTCTCTGGACAACCCGTTCCAGTGTTTCACCACCCTCATTGCAAAGAATTTGTTCCTTATATCCAGTCTAAACCTACCCTGTTTTAGTTTAAAACCATTACCCCATGTCCTGTCACAGCTGTCCCTTACTAAAAAGATTTTCCCCGTCTTTTTTATATGCCCCCTTTAAGTACTGTGTCGTGGTTTAACCCGTCTGGCAACTAAGCACCACGCAGCCACTCGCTCACTCCCCCCTCCCTCAGTGGGATGGGGGACAGAATTGGGAAGGAAAAAAAAAGGTTAGAGCCGTGGGCTGAGATAAAGACAGTTTAATAAGAGAAAATAATAGTAATAGTAATAATGAGAATGGTAACAGAATATACAGAATATACATAAACGAACTATGCACAACGCAATTGCTCACCACCCGCCGACCAATGCCCAGCCCGTCCCGAGCAGGGATCACTCCCCCCCTGAGCTGCGATCAGTCCCCCAAGCAGCGATCACTCTCCCCGCCACCGACCGACCGACTAACCCCCCCCAAGCATGACGGTATATGGTATGGAATAGCTCTTTGGTCAGTTTGGGTTAGCTGTCCTGGCTGTGCTCCCTCCCAGTTTGTTATGCACCTGGCCGAGCAGGAGAAGCTCAAAAAGTCCTTGAGTAGCCTGAGCACTACTTGGCAACAACTAAAAACATCAGTGTGTTATCAACATTCTTGTAGTACTAAATCCAAACCACAGCGCTATGCTAGCTACTATGAAGAAAATTAACTCTATCCCAGCCAAAACCAGGACATACTGAAAGGCCGCAATCAGGTCTCCCTGCAGCCTTCTCTTCTGCAGGCTGAACAAGCCCAACTCTCTCATGAGAGGTACTCCAGCCCTCGGATCATTTTTATAGCCCTCCTCTGGACCTGCTCCAACATTTCCATATCCTTCTTTTGCTGAGGGCTCCAGAGCTGGACGCAGTACTCCAGGTGAGGTCTCACCAGAGCAGAGTAGAGGGGCAGAATCACCTCCCTCAACCTGCTGGCCATGCGGAAGACCAGACTCCTGATGCCAACCAATATGATCTCCAGAAGCTGTTTATTATACCTTTGCATACAGCTTTTATATTCTTCCAAGCCCCATACACACGATCACGTATACTTTTCTAATTTGTACACACTACTGTCTATCCGACAAGCATATAAGCCTCCAACTCACTCATTGGTTATTTTATTGTCGTCATCTTATTCTGCTTGCGGTTACTGCTTCTCTACTCTAGCAACTAAGTTCCGTATACTGGCTAAGCATTTCCCCTTTAATAGCATTCCGACTTTATCAGGACTTGATGTCCTTGTTCTGCTAGGAATGTATCCACAGGCCACGCTTCTCTTGATGCAGCTCAGGGTATGGTTGGACTTCTGGGCTGCCAGCGCACATTGCCAGCTCACGTCCAGCTGTTCATCCACCAGTACCCCCAAGTCCCTCTCGGCAGGGCTGCTCTCGATCCTTTCTTCCCCCAGCCTGTATTGATACCGGGGATTACCCTGACCCAGGTGCAGGACCTTGCACTTGGTCTTGTTGAACCTCATGAGATTCACACAGGCCCACCTCTCCAGCTTGTCCAGGTGTCTTTGGATGACATCCCATACTTCTGGTGTGTCAACTGCACCACTCAGCTTGGTGTCATCTGCAAACTTGCTCAGGATACACTCAATATGGCTGTCTATGTCATTGATGAATATATTAAACAGCGCCGGTCCCAGTACAGACCCCTGAGGGACACCACTCGTCACCAGTCTCCATCCAGACATTGAGCCGTTGACCACTACCCTCTGGATGTGACCATCCAACCAATCCCTTACCCACCAAACAGTCCACCCATCAAATCCATAGCTCTCCATTTTGGAGAGAAGGATGTTGTCAAAGGCTTTGCAGAAGTCCAGATAGATGACGTCCATTGGTTTTCCCTTGTCCACTGACGCTGTCACACCATCATAGAAAGCCACTAGGCTGGGCAGGCAGGACTTGCCCTTGGTGAAGCCATTCTGGGTATCTTGAATTACCTCCCTGGCTTCTATGTGCCTTAGCATAGCTTCTGGGAGGATCTGTTCCATGACCTTCCCAGGCACAGAGGTGAGGCTGACAGGTCGGTAGTTCCCAGGGTCCTCCTTTCTACCCTTTTTAAAAATGGGCACAATGTTTCCCTTCTTCCAGTCACCGGGGACTTCACCTGACTGCCATGACTTTTCAAATATCATGGAGAGTGGCTTGGCAACTACATCAGCCAATTCCCTCAGGACTCTGGGATGCATCTCACCAGGTCCCATGGACTTATGTGTGTTCAGATTCCTCAGGTGGTCACAGACCTGATCTTCCCTTACAGCGGGAAGGGTTTTACCCTCCTGGTCCCCTTCATGTGGTCCATCGACTCAGGAGGGGTGAGGAGAGAGCTTGCCAGTGAAGACTGAGGCAAAAAAGTGTTGAGTACCTCAGCCTTCTCCTCCTCTGCTGTTACCAGTTTGCCAGTCTCACTCATCAGCAGGGATACACCTTCTTTAACCATCCTTTTCTGGCTGACATACCTGTAGAAGCCCTTCTTGTTATTCTTTGCATCCCTTGCCAAGTTTAGCTCCAACTGCACCTTGGCCTTCCTGATCCCATCCCTACACAACCGAGCAGCATCTGTATACTCCTCCCAGGATACCTGTCCCTGCTTCACTGCCTGTGCAGTTCCCCCTTGCTCTTCAGTTTGACCTGCATCTCTCATCTCAGCCATGCCGGTCTCTTCCCTTCTTTGCCCGATTTCTTACACCTGGGGATCGAGAGCTCTTGTGCTCTGTGGAACGCATCCTTAAAGATCTGCCAGCTCTGTTCTGTTCCCCTGTCCCTGAGGATTGTTTCCCAGGGGGTCCTTCTGACTAACTCCTTGAAGAGCTGGAATTTTGCTTTCCTAAAATTTAGGGTCCTGACTATACTCTTCACTATTCCTATTTCCCTCAGGAGCGTGAACTCCACCAGTGTGTGATCATTGCAGCCCAGGTCGCTTCCAATCTTGATGTCACCAATGAGTTCACTTGCATTGGTGACCACCAGATCCAGTACGCATCCCCACGGGTAGGGGTGTCTATTACCTGGCTTAAGAAGTTGTCCTCAATGCATTCTAGGAATCTGCTGGATTGCTGACAGTTCGCCGTGCTACTTTTGCATCAGGTGTCAGGGTGATTGAAGTCCCCCAGTAGGACAAGAGCCTGTGATTGCGAAGCCTCCTGGAGCTGGAAGAAGGCTTCATCAGTTGGCTCCCCTTGATCTGTCAGCCTGTAGTGGACACCAACCACTAGGTTTCCTTTGTTGCCTCTCTCTCTGATTCTTACCCATAAGCTTTTGACCTGCTTGTGGCTATTCTTCAGGGACAGCTCTTCACACTGTATTAATTTCTTGATGTAAATGGCAACACCTCTGCCCCTCCTTCCTCTCCTGTCCCTTCTGAACTGCCTGTAGCCATCAATAGCTACATTCCAGTCATGGGATTCATCCCACCAAGTTTCAGTAATGGCAATCAGGTCATAGCATTCTAGCAGCTCCTCCTTTTTGTTTCCCATGCTGTGTGCATTTGTGTAGAGGCATTTCATCTGAGCTGTTGGCCATGTTACCTTCTTAGTGGAACACCCCTTGTTTCCCTTGAGGTGTTTCACAGACGTTTCCTTGTTGGCTCCTACTACTTCAGGAGCCCCCAGCTTATCTCTGCAAGACTTAGACTGAGCTGCAGTGTCTCTGGCACACTGCTGGGCAACAGGTTGAGGGCTCATACTAGCAGCCCATCCCTCTAACCATTGTGTATTGTCCCTTAGCTTGTCACAGGAAAGCCTAATACGTTCCCCCTCCCCCTTCACATCTAGTTTAAAGCCCTGTCAATGAGCCCCGCCAGATCCTGGGCAAAGACCCCCTTTCCCCTTTGAGAAAGGTGGCTCCCATTTGATGCCAGTAAGCCTGGTGCTGGGTAGGCCATCCCATTGTCCCCTCTCTCTCCCTGTGCTTTTGGCTTCATGTTTTTGCCACTTTAGGAAGGGTCCCCTGGCACAATCCTCCACTCCAGAGCCCTTTGCCTTGGTGGCTTCGCTGAAAATAATATAAAAATTATATAATCATCATATAATGCCAAGTTCAGTATATCTTCAAAAAAGGGTAGCCTTTGGAACAGGTTGCCCAGAGAGGTAGTGGACGCCCCATCCCTGGAAACGTTCAAGATCACGTTGGATGGGGCTCTGAGCAACCTGATCTAGTTAGCACCGTCCCTGCTCACTGCAGGGGGGTTGGACTAGATGACCTCTAGGGGTCCTTTCCAACCCAAAACATTCTATGATTCATATGCATGTACTCCTTTGCTTTAAAAAGTCTAATGCCAGGATATACTGTCAGTCATAAATCTAAGCACTTTGTTACCTGGAGAACTACTGTTAGCAACTCTGTGTTACTCCAAATGTGCATGCATTAAGTAATGTGAATCAGATATCTTTTTTCTTTAAGAAAACAGTCATTGATTGAAAATCACATTCCTTGGAAAAACATGTTGAGATGGGCTCTTATTCTGACAAAAGGAACTTTTGCTATTGACTATGCGTGCATCTCTGAAAACGTAACTCTTTAATTGTAAAAAACTAAACTGTAAAAGCCATAAGTTAAATACAAGGGTTCTGCCAGAAAAGAAAAAAGATATTACATAATCTGAATAATGTTTGGCTTTCAATGTCATTGGAACATGTATTTTTCACTTCAGGTGTAACTAGGCAAATTAAACTTTGATCATAATTTTTCTAGAACTACTCTGAGAATTTACCCCTAAAAATAGACACTGAAATTACATCATTCTTCACGAGTTTTATGTTCTGCTTATGAACATTTTAAAATGAGGTAGAGCTTCTTACAGCTTCATAAAAATCCATTAAAACCAGTGATGATCAGATTCCACATACAAGACGTCAACTGATAAGGGACTACTCGTGTCTGTTCAGGTTGCCTTTCAATATGCACTGTCTTCTGTTCAGGTTTCTCCTGTTTCCATCAATCCATCAGTTGCCGTAGGCAACCAGTTCTGTATCCCCTAGATACAGAAAGAGCAGTCACTTCATCTGAGTTGGTTCATCTAGGAATGCTTAATGTTTGATTTATCCAAAATGGAAAAAATAACAGATGTTGTTCAAAAGAAAATAACCCGAAAACAAACCTAGATTTTCTTTTCCATTAGATCAGGCATGTTGATCCAAACCAGTGTGTTTCTATTCTGTAACTATAGCTAATAGTTATCTTTCTTACTAAAAGATTCCTTTTCAGTGCAGGTAATTTGATAAACTATTTTGTTATATAGCCAACATCTTTAGAGCAGCTTCACTCAAGCATAAAATCAATTAAAATGCTTTCTTTGAATTTTGAATGTTGTTTAATATATATGATGAATAGAAAAGTTTTTCATCTGCCAAATAGGTAATTCACCAGTTCTAAAGACAGTAAAAATTACAAAAGTAAGAATCTGATCTGAGTGCTTTAATGATCATGTTTTAATGCATGATAGCTTTAGCAAATTTAAAGAAACAATGTGTCTTCATGGCTAGTGAAAAGGACTGTGTTATACAAACCTAGGAAGAAACCATCCTTATAAAAGAAAGTAGCTAAACAGTACAAAATGAACAATATATCATGTGACTTGAAGCTTCCTTCTTCCATCATTCTTCCAGATATTTTAGACACACTCAAAATGAGTTGTTTAATTTATCTGTATTTAGTTTATTCTACTTTGCAAAATGAGATGAAACAATCTTGTCTTACAGATCTCACTAAGGTATTTCCAAAGGTGATTTATGTGGGCCTATTTATGCTGATGTTGCAATTCTTACATGAAGTAGATTTGACCATTTGTAGCTGTGGATGAGCAGCAGTGCTAGATAGAAAAACCATGTTGCAATTGGTTGAACTTGTTTAAAATTAAGAATTGCTTTAAACTTTCTTTGGGAAGCTGGAAAAAGGCCAGTAAACTTTCATGTGCAGGCCCCTGATAAATCTGTGGTGACACAAATTCTGAGCTGGAATCCATGATTTGCACAGGAGCACAGACTACATTTAAATTTAAGACATAATTCTTATCTAAGTTTCAAACAGTAATCACTCACATGGTAAAAGCGGATAAAAATAAATTTGTGTATTTTCAGAAATTGCATGTTGCTTTATTTACAAGAACACAACTCATTATCTCAGTGGCAAACTTGGCACTCCCTACTCCCTACTTAAGTGATGTGCTTCAGTGCAGCATGACTCCGTGTGGTGGCAGGACTAAACCTTGAGAAAGGCCTTGGATGAAACAGGCTCAGAGAATAAATGGAAGCATCTTGAAAGAGCTCTGACAGAATAGAAACAAGACACTTCTGCAGGAGGGGGATAAATGAGTCTGCACAGCTGCTTCCTTCTCTACTATTGAATGATTTCACCCTCCAGAGCTGTCAGGCCAGTACATGACACAAGTCCTAAAATCCACTTAAAACAGCCAGCTGATTTTGATATAAGCATGCTTTTGCTTGACTTGCCAAGAGTTCTGAAGGAATCTTATAATTAAGAGGCACAATTAATTTGATATACTATTTTGACACCTGTTTTGTAAAGTGTCTCTCACTAGGGAAAAATCCATCAGAAGCATTTTGTTCACTGTGAATTTAGTTTTAATAGTGATTTAGTATTGCCTTTCAATATGCTAAAATGTAGTATTTGTCATTAAAGGCACATAGTCTTCTTTTCGACTCCCCTCCATTCTCTGCACTTACAATAAATGTGTTGGGATAATCACTGGCTTTGTATGGCAGTCCTTTCTGTACACTGCATTACAAATATCAGCTATATAGAATTCCTACATGGGTTGTTCATCAGTTCATTTTCTTTTGTAATTCACCAAGTATCAGGGTTACTATCTTATTCAGTATATGAGCACGAGGACAGGAGAGAAAATGAGGCTAAGGACCCCATTTTTTTCTTTAGATAGTTCCTCCAGTTTTGTTAGGAATGTGACAGTATCATCAAGAAGTAAGCAACTGTTTAACTGAAGAACACTAACTGTGACAAACCTCTGATGTTATCTTCATTAGTTGAGTCTCTTCCACATGCTTGGGGGTTTGGGGTTTTTTTATTATTTCTTTCTACAGTTCAAACTGATTGAGGGTTCTTCCAGTCACCCTGTATATCACATAGATTTTTGTTATGCTTATAAAAATACCTGAAACATACTAGGCTAAAATAAATGTTAGTCACTACCCTTTACTAGTGACACAAAAGATGTAACAAAACACAGGTCAAAGAGGAAAAGGAGACTGTATCGCTGGGAGATGCTGAAAACTTATAGAAAAGCTGTTGTACCTTTTGAAAACCTTTAAAGTTCATGATTTTTAGGATTTTTTTTTTAATAGTATCTGATTAGCAAGGCAGGTGTTCTGCACCTGTGGAGCTGATGTGCAGAAACAGACTCCACAATCTGTAAGATTGCAAAGTAGGTATGTTTATTCAGCGCTGGGCAGCAAGGGGGGTAGTCCCACCAAAGTCGTGCGCGCCTCCATGCGGCAGCTTGCCCTGTTTATATGTAGCAAAGTGTTACATATGCATGAAGTTTCCCAATATGCTTATACATATGCATAACCTGTCCCCACTTCGTATTAAAATTAGTTTCAAGAGGCCATTTCCTTAAGTCCCTCCCTACTGTGCTTGCTCAGTGCCTCCTTGTGGTGGTCGTCGGGGGGTCGTGGGGATGTAGGCTGATGGCTCCTCTTCGTCACCGCTAGTAACCCCTTGCTCTTGCGCAGACTCAGTTGCTCCTTTGCTCTTGCCCAAACTGCAGGGTCGGTTTAAGCCAGTTCTTAAGGCAAATTCCTGGTTCTTATCAAGAACTGTCCTTCATAAGGAGCCGCAAATCTTCCTGCATCAGTTAGTTTGCACAATAGTTAGCAAAACATTTGAGCACTATCTATTAATTTGATTCTTTGGGCTACACAGCAATCTAGACAATTGTTATGCAGCATCTTATCTACTAAGATTCCCTTAACCCCTTCTCTCAGAGCAGTGAAGTGAGAGAGAGACATCATTCTTTCTGGATCTCAGTAAGAAAGTCCCAACAGCAAATGGCTTACTAAAATGGCTATTTCATAAGACAGAATATAAAGAGGAATATAGATAGCAAGTATATCTTGCGTGCCTTCAGATGCTGGACATCCTGCATTCACACAACAAGAGACAGATTTCTTCCCCATGGCATGCTACCCAGATTCCATCCGTCGAGACTAATTCCTCCTTTTTGGTCTTTCAAGCTATTACATATTTTCTTGTAAGAAAACAACTATATTCTTGAAGGATGTTCACATGAGAACTTCTTGCTGTACATTTAGATAAAAGCAAGGCCATACAGGTGGTGTAATAACCAGTACCAAGTGGAAGCTGCCTGGAGACTCTTCTGTTAAAATGAGTGGTCTGAGTTTATCCTGCATCCAATGAATTTGTGCAGTACAACAAAAGCCTGAAGGCCACACTGTATATATATTATTGACACTGTTTTGGTCGCAAATCCAAAGCATAGCACCATATGAGCTACTATGAAGGAAATTAACTCTGTCTCAACCAAAACCAGTACAGTGTATCAACAGGGACCCACATTTACTTTTCATGGTCCACTTAGTGAATTGGACTGACTAGGTAGAAGCCAACTTTTTCTCAGTCATGGCTCCAGCAAGGCACTGTCCATCATGGCCCAGTTGCAGTCTAAAGAACTGCAGAGAACTTAGTAAGCTTTCAGGGTCTTGGATCATTGCGACATGCAGGGTGTATATCATCCTCTGTGATCATACAGGGTGACTCAAGCTAGGGCCATCCTGACAGTGAAGAGATTATTGCTGTTGAGTGCCTAACATCTATCAGGTAGTCCCCAGAGAAGTGGCAAAGATTAGTCACATCTGACAAATATATCCCCATGCCCTCACCCTAGTGAAGGGTTTGGGGAGCTATGGTGGGGGCTTGGGTCACTGTGGCTGAAGGTGGTATCATAAAAATCTTGTTGTGGTTTAACCCAGCTGGCAACTAAGCACCACACAGCCGCTCGCTCACTCCCCCCCTCCCTCAGTGGGATGGGGGAGAGAATCAGGAAGGAAAACGAAAGGTTAGAGCCGAGGGCTGAGATAAAGACAGTTTAATAGGAGAAAATAATAATAATAATAGTAATAATGAGAATGGTAACAGAATATACAGAATATACAAAACGAACGATGCACAACGCAATTGCTCACCACCCGCCGACCGATGCCCAGCCTGTCCCGAGCAGTGATCGCTCCCCCCGAGCCGTGATCACACAGCCTGAGCTGCGATCAGTCCCCGAGCAGCGATCACTCTCCCCACCACCGACCGACCGACTAACCCCCCCAAGCATGACGGTATATGGTATGGAATAGCTCTTTGGTCAGTTTGGGTTAGCTGTCCTAGCTGTGCTCCCTCCCAGTTTGTTATGCACCTGGCCGAGCAGGAGAAGCTCAAAAAGTCCTTGAGTAGCCTGAGCACTACTTGGCAACAACTAAAAACATCAGTGTGTTATCAACATTCTTGTAGTACTAAATCCAAACCACAGCACTATGCTAGCTTCTATGAAGAAAATTAACTCTATCTCAGCTGAAATTAGGACAAATCTGTAGCCTCCTGCAGGTTTTGGAGGTCATTCTAGAGCTGTGGTATAGCCCGAGGCTCCTGTCCAGCCTAGGGGCTAGGATCCATGGTGCTCAGCTCACAGCAGAAGGTGGGCTGAGCTAACAGATGGTGGGGAAAATGCTGTCAAGATTACAGAGAAAGTTACAAGATGGTCAGGGCAAATTGAGCCTGGTAATGCTCTGAGAACCCTACCACACAATAATTATGTGGTTTCTTCACCTGCTACAGTAGACTCAAGTGGGCCCTCACTCTATAGAGGCAGAGACTGGCACAAGTAGAGGCAGCAGCCTGGGAACTTTTGCATGCTACAGAGGCCTTCCACATGCTAATCGGAATACTATGTAGAAATAGAATGCAACAATAATGTAAATCAGAAGACATCTCTGAAGACTGTTGAAAAGAAGTTGTGGATGCCCCATCATTGGAAGTATTCAAGGCCAGATTGGATGGGACTTTGAACACCTGACCTAGTGAAAAATGCCCTTGCCCATGGCAAGGTCGTTGGTCTATATTATTTGTTCAAAGCAAAGTTTGATCCAAAGTTAGATGAAATTAAAGGTCCTTATCCACACAAATTCTTAGTCTCCAGGAGCTCCAGAATGTTTCAGGGCAGCATCTTCCAGTATATGACTACCCTCACAGTGGAAAAGATTTACTGCCATCTCATCAGAATTTCTCATGTTCCAGCTGAAGTCTCATGCACCTGTAAGAAAAGTCTGCTTCCAACTTCTCTGTACCTCCCTATTAGGCATGTAAGTGCAATAACATGTCCCCTGAGCCTTCTTGTCTTAAGACAGAACAAATCTAACTCTCTCAGCCTCTCTCTGTATGTCAGAAGCTTCAGTCCCCCAACCATCTCAATGGCTCATCATTGGACTTGCTCCACTATGTCAATGACTCTTGCAGTGTGGAGTCCCAGACTGAACAGATATGGTCACACAACTGCGGAATGGCGAAGAATAAACACTTCCCTTGACCTATTTGCTACACGGTTGCTAACACAGCCCCACTATGTCTTTGGTCAAAAGAGCAAATTGCAGAATTCCCCAAATCACCAGTTCATTTTTTCAAGGTTGTATTCTATCCTGTCAGCTCCCCGCATGTATTCCTGCACAGGCTTCTTCAGCTGCTGATGGAAGACTTTGCATGTGCCTTAATGAGGCTTGTGTTATTTCTCCAGTCTGCTGAGGTCCCTCTGAATGGCAGTTCTACCCACCATCGTAACGCTCTATATAATCTATCTCTAGAGCACAGGAAGCAGCAGTTTCTTCTAATCCTTTTTACTCTTTCTGTCAGATGAAGTAGCTGTTCCACTGAAGAGATCTGTTTTAGATTCTAGTACCATGAATTTATTAGTACATAGAATAACCAGAAAAAAAGGTGTTATTAAAATTGAAAACCCTGCTAATATAAGAAAGCCTAGATCCTGGTTGATACCCTTGAGTCTTTTTTCACTTCTAATAAAACTTACTTGGGCTCAGAGATTTCACAGAATCACAGAATCGCAAGGTTTGGAAGGGACCTCGGGAGATCATCTAGTCCAACCCCCCTGCTAAAGCAGGCTCTCCTAGAGCATGTTACACAGGACTTCGTCCAGGCAGGCTTTGAATATCTCCGGAGAAGGAGACTCCACAACCCCCCTGGGCAGCCTGTTCCAGTGCTCCGTCACCCTCAAAGTAAAGAAGTTTTTCCTCATATTCAACTGAAACCTCCTATGTTTCAGTTTGTACCCGTTGCCCCTAGTCCTGTCGCTGGACACCACTGCAAACAGACTGCTTCCATCCTCTTGACTTCTGCCCTTAAGATATTTGTAGGTGTTGATGAGGCCCCCTCTCAGTCTCCTCTTCTTCAGGCTGAACAAGCCCAACTCTCTTAGCCTTTCCTCATAGGGGAGATGCTCCAGTCCCTTTATCATTCTAGTTGCTCTCCTCTGGACTTTTTCTAGGAGTTCCTCATCTTTCTTGAACCAGGGAGCCCAGAACTGGACACAGTACTCCAGTGGTGTGGTCTCACCAGGGCAGAGTAGAGGGGGAGGAGAACCTCCCTCGACCTGCTGGCCACACTCCTCTTAATGCACCCCAGGATACCATCGGCCTTCTTGGCAACAAGGGCACACTGCTGGCTCATGGTCAGCTTGTCGTCCACCAGGACTCCCAGGTCCCTCTCGGCAGAGCTGCTTTCCAGCAGGTCAGCCCCCAGCCTGTACTGGTGCATGGGGTTCGACCTCCCCAGGTGCAGCACTCGGCACTTGCCCTTGTTGAACTTCATCAGGTTCCTCTCCACCCAACTCTCCAGCCTGTCCAGGTCCCGCTGAATGGCAGCACAGCCTTCCGGCGTATCAGCCACTCCTCCCAGTTTTGTGTCATCAGCGAACTTGCTGATGGTGCACTCTGTCCCCTCGTCCAGGTCATTGATGAACAAGTTGAACAAGACTGGGCCGAGTAACGAGCCCTGGGGAACTCCACTAGCTACCGGCCTCCAACTGGACTCTGCCCCGCCGATCAGAACCCTCTGAGCCCTACCATTCAGCCAGTTCCCAATCCACCTCACTGTCCGCTCATCCAACCCACACTTCTTGAGCTTCCCTATGAGGATGTTATGGGAGACAGTGTCCAAAGCCTTGCTGAAGTCAAGGTAGACAACATCCACCGCTCTCCCCTCATCTACCCAGCCGGTCATGTCATCATAGAAGGCTATCAGATTGGTTAGGCATGATTTCCCCTTGGTGAATCCGTGCTGGGTACTCCTGATGACCTTTTTTTCATCCACTTGCTTAGAGAGGACACTCAGAATGAGTTGTTCCATTACCTTTCCAGGGACAGAGGTGAGACTAACCGGCCTGTAGTTCCTTCGGTCCTCCTTCTTGCCCTTTTTGAAGACTGGAGTGACATTGGCTATCTTCCAGTCATCGGGCGCCTCTCCTGTTCTCCACGACCTTTCATAGATGATGGAGAGTGGCTCAGCAATGTCGTCTGCCAGTTCCTTCAGCACTCGCGCGTGCATTCCATCGGAGCCCATGGACTTGTGGGTGTCCAGCTTCCTTAAAAGATCCTTAACCTGATCCACATTGAAAAAGGGAAGGTTGTCCTTTCTCCAAGCTTGCTCGCTTACCTGCCAGGACTGGGGAGCCTGAGGGCCAGCCTTGACAGTGAAGACTGAAGCAAAGAAGGCATTCAGTAGCTCCGCCTTCTCTGTATCTTCTGTCACTAGGGCACCCATTTCATTCAGCAGTGGTCCCACATTACCCCTGGTCTTACGTTTACTGCTGACATACTTGAAGAAGCCCTTCTTGTTATCCTTGATGTCCTTTGCCAAATTGAGTTCCAGGTGAACCTTGGCCTTTGTAGTTGCTTCCCTACATGCTCTGGCAGCGTTCCCGTATGCCTCCCAAGTGGCTTGACCCTCTTTCCACATTCCATGGAGCTTACTCTTTTCTTTGAGTTTCACTAGAAGCTCCTTGTTCATCCATGCAGGCCTCTTACCTCTTTTACTTGATTTCCTACTCACAGGGATGCACCGATTCTGAGCATGGAGGAAGAGGTGCTTAAACAGCAGCCAGCTCTCCTGGACTCCCCTACCTTCGAGAGCCATAGCCCATGGAATCCTTCCAAGTAGGTCCTTGAAGAGGCCAAAGTTAGCTCTCCTGAAGTCCCATGAACCTGTTCGTCTTTCAATGGAAAAAATTCCCCTGCTTCAAACAGAGACCTCTCATGCTTTTTCTAAAAGTCTCTCTAACAGAAAAAATTTTAGACCTGAGTAAGTAAGTTCATCTTTCCAGCAGATGGAGCACTTAGCAAAGCTGAATATTTGATATATGTTAAATATTAAGGACTGTTTATCCCTTACAATCCAAATCTTCTCAATATTCAAAATGTACTAGATAAGTATGTGAACATTTTTTTTCTTCATCGTTCATTCCTGAAATGGAAAGATCAAGTCAACGAAGGGAGATTCCTGAGAACCAGAATAAAGTAAATGTCACTATTATCTTCAAGAAGGGCAAGAAAGGAATTACTGGCTGCTCAGCAGTAACTAAGGGATGGTCCATGATAGATGAATATCAAAGATATGCTAGGTTAATAATTTCAGGACTAAGAAAACCTTTGGCTGCTCCTTCTAAATTTATTTAACTTGAGAGAAGAAATTATTTGAAAACTAAAGAGCAACATCACAATGTTAAGGGAATGCATATAAACAATACACGTAAATGTATAAATCCAGATCCAGGCACCAGTCAGGACAGAAAACAGGCCAGAAAGAATGAAGAAAGTAAGTACATAATTTGAAAGAAAGTTGGTATACAGTAACTGCAAGAAAATAAATAGTGCTCATTTTTTTTTGTTAGGATTGACCTTACCAAAGTGGATTGCAAATCCCCTAGCATCCTGTTTTTGGAGTCAAATAAATGACTCTCTCAGCAAGCACTTCAGTTTAATTCTGTGGCATTTAACTTTGATGGAGGACCTTATGAAACATTAACATTTTCAAAGGCATTGCCTTCATGTGGTTTCCATGTGTGGTTTCCAAATGAAGAGAAAGCGAACAGGTCTGCACTAACTTGTGTAGATTAGTTAGCAAGACAGCTTTTGCAATGTAAGAGCAATAAAAAAGCCCAAAGATATAACCCAAACCTCAAAAATTTGAAAAAAAAAAAAAAAAAATCAAGTCAATTCCATGTTTTGCAGTGCAACAGGGTCCAAGTTGCATATCCAAGCATAGATACGCTTAATACGGTGTATGACACTAGTGGGCCAAAGTAGCCAAAACTGTGTCTGGCTGGCAAAAATCTGTTTGATCCGAATGAATGAAGCACCAGTGAAGCCAATGAGAATTTGGCAAGGAGCATGATGCTCATGTGCATGCATCTGCTGGTCAGATCCAAGATAAATAGCAAGCAAATTTGCTATAGTCATCAAATGATGTTCCAGTAGGTGCATTAAGGGGAAAGAAACTTGCTGAGAAATTGTACCTAAAGAAAGGTGGCAGTTCTCATAATACTCTTGCAATACTTGTGTGACAATGTCTGACACAGCTTCTATCCTTACAAATTGTCTAATAGCATCATCAGTCCAAAGAACTAGATAAACTTCACTGCAGATGAAAATTAGGTTTAGGTTATCTTTCACTTCAGTTATGGAGAAACTGGTATTTCCCCATAAATTGGTCAAAACTGGTCACAAATAGTACTAAAAGATGTGCTCACATTAATTATCTCTTTGTAACACTTAAAATACAGTACTTTATAGCCTTACAGCTAAGTCTGAGAACTTCCTGTGATAAATGAAACATGACTATGAGGTAATATGATGCTGTCTCCACTTCCTTATTTATATGTGCATCTAAGTTCTTTTCCCTATGATTTTTTTCCTGTCAAAAGAGCCTTAAATAAAAAAGGTGCCTGATTTTACCCATCTATATTCAGGATAATCCTGATATTTTAGTGGACAATTTAAGATTTATTCTGGCCCAGGGAAATCAGAATCTGGGTTGTCATTGTTTTCTCACTATACTTCCTCCAAGTCCCCATTGTAGTAGCAACAAAGATGTTACACAATCAGAAAAGGGAGAGGAAATGTAAATGATCAAAATTTGAGAAAAACTGTGTCTACTAGATAATCTCTCTCTTACAGATTAATACAGAAAATATTAATCAGCTTTAAAAAAAGGATAAGAGCAAGGGCAGATGATAGCAATTGTCTTTATCAATGTCTTAATAAAACCAGATTTTCATATTGCAGACAAAGACACTTAGCAGAGAAGTTCCACATAATCTGTTTTCTTCTCTGGTGTTAGCCATATGTATGATCGAATAATGCTTATTGATGGATATATTAAAGTATTACTGCCAGTTATTCTTAGCACACAAAGTCCCATTAAAATCAGCAGAAATATCTAAGCATTTCAGTGAGACTCTGAGCAGTAAGTTGAACTAGTAGTACTACACTAGTTGTTTTCACAATATTATCCTTTGGTGCCAAGCTCTGCTTTATTTATTGCATGTGCTACTGATTTGGAAAAAGGAATTTAGAGCTTTTACATCAAACATCCCCCAGAACACGACTTGCAAAATCAAACAAGAACAGGACTTCAGAGGTTAAAAAATGATATCACAGTAGAGAAAAAAGCAGAAAGAGGGAAAACTGGGAAACACAACCCAACTTGAAGACATCTTGCTAATTTTAACACCTTGAATTTTAATTAGGATATGATTTATTGCATTCTGTATTCTTCAATTCTCAGAGCAGGGCTGCGGCATTTTCTAAATAGCTTTATACCTTACTTCATGGACAAAGAAACCAGGAAAACAATAATGCCAAATGATACCTAAAAGGTTTTATGGACAGAAAACTGAATATATGCTTGAAATATGATATAAAGGGAAGGGGTTGAAATAATGTACTTTTGAACAGCATTTTCCAAAGTATTCTTTCTTACACAATCAAGGGCAATTATTCTGCAAAGTTCTGAAACATATGCTTAACTTCAAGGCCCCGTGTAGCTTTGACTAAAGTGGTATGTTCAGATTTAACTGCGGGACTAAGTGTTTAATTTGATCAAGAACTAAGGAATCTCATGTGATTGAAACTAAATCACACTAAATAAATAAGCAAAGTAAACACTTCTTAGTAAGAGTGACCATAAGATTAGAACCCAGGCCACCACATACTAGACACACTTCATAAGTAAGTGGGCTTGATCCCCTTATATACTTATTCTTTTTTTTTTTTTTTAATAAAATACAGAAAGAGCAAAATGAAGCTTAGAACCAGTATTGACATAACACATGATACCGAGCATACCTGTCCTAAAGCTGTTGTCTGTGTATCCCAATTCCTGTTTCAAAGGAAAAATAAAACAAAACAAACAAAAGACCCAACACAGACCAAACTTACAAAACAAAAATCCCAGACACATTGATACCAGCTTTGAAAGCATAAATGTCACAATATACTGAGGTTCTGGGATTCATTTTGCAGTCCTGACACCACATAAACAGAGAAACAAATGACTTGATGTCATTTTGTTAATATTTGTTATAGCTCATGATATTGCTTGGAAGCAACAATGAGAGATATGACAACTGCTGGAAGGTGGGACATTGAAAAAATGCAAATTATCTGTCATGAAAAATTAAATTTTGTTATCATCTTTTGGAAACCTTTGCATCAGTCAAGAAAAATGCAGAGAACATGAATTTTTCATTTTGCAAAAAGCTAGTAGTCTAGTGTTCTTTTTTTAATTAAAGCATTAAGCCAGACAGGTATCCCCTACTCATACATCAGTATGTCAACAGGTTATAAAGTAAGATTTCTTCTTACTAGTTGGTAACTGTTTGTCCTGAACCATGATGGTTAACAGGTCTTGCACTTTACTGTAGGAAAATAGGGATAGTCATACATGTGTGTGTTTTCCCAGTCACAGTAAATGTATGCCACAACACTCTTCAGTGAGAGAAATTCCACAGGACATAGTAGCAAATTTGCATTTAAATGAATAACTTTTATTTCTTCATTCTAAATAAAATTAACTATCTGCAGCTAGACAATGTATCTAAAGGTAGCTCTGAGGTACAATATAGTAGTTTCTTTTGATAGCAAGCAGTAGACTAGGTTTGTTCAACAGTTAGTATCTGATTCTGCTAGAAATGCAAAATCTGGTCATCTCAGTCTCCTTTCTCCACAGGAGTAGAATTTAATTCTTGAGGAAATGCCAGAAGAAAAGTCTATGATTTTTATGAATATTTATTATTTGCAGATGTTCCATGAACAACTAATAGGACTAAAAGTAATTTTATTGTACTGGTTTAGCTGAGACAGCGTTCATTTTCTTCATGGTAGCTCGTATGGTGCTTTGCTTTGGATTTGTGACCAAAACAGTGTCGATAATACAACAAAATTTTTGTTATTGCCTAGCAGTGCTTACACAGTGTCAAGGTTTTTTGTGTTTCTCACATGGCCCTGCCAGCAAGTAGGCTGGGTGTGTGTGCAAGAAGCTGGGAGAGGACACAGCCAGGACAGCTGACCCCAACTGACCAAAAGGATATTCCATGCCATATGATGTTGTGCTCAGCAATAAAAGCTGGGGGAAAGGAGGAAATGGGAAGGCTCAGAGTCATGGTGTTTGTCTTCCCAAGTAACTATTACCTGTAATGGAGCCCTGCTTTCCCGGAAATGACAAAACAGCTGCCTGTTGATAGGAAATAATGAATGAATTCCTTATTTTTGCTTTCCTTGTGCATGCAGCTTTTGCTTTACCTATTAAACTGTCTTTATCTCAATCCATGAGTTTGCACTTTTACCCTTCTGATTTGTCTCCCCCATCCCACTGCAGGGGAGTGAGCAAGTGGCTGTGTGGTGCTTAGATGCCTATGAGGGTTAGACAACAACAGTGCATTTTTAGTTATTTCCTCCCCCTCAACACCAATATTTCTTTCATAAGAAATTCCCAATCCTGCATTATGTTCTTGTCCCAACTATTCCTGGTATTCCACATATGCTGGATAAGGAGACTCAGAAATACTAGTTAATTAAATCAGCTGTGCTACCAAAACTTTATCATAAAACCAAGAATCCTCCCAAATCATCTTTCTATGCTTATTGTATTTAATATCGTAGCTTTCAGAACTCCTTTTATGACTCCCTCTTCTAAGCCAAGTAGGTCTATCAGGTTAACTGCTGATCACATAGAAATATTCAGCCCATGCTTCTCAACTTTCCATCATTTTTACTGCATGCCTCTAGAAATGTCCCATATATATGCTATTTTGGAGTGACCAGACACCAACATACTACAATGAAAACACACTGCTGACTATAAGGTGATCTTACAGCTGATCCTTGATTTTATGTCCCTTTGAGAGGGGAGAAGTAGAAAGCTGACCTGAAACATAGGGTAATCCCACATCTTCCATTTTATCAATCCCAAACTCTTTCATTGCATACCCTTCAGAAATCCAATCCCATGTTCCTGTCGCTGCCACTCATTTCACCCAAAACAGGAATTAACTTATTCATCCCACCTTTCCTCAGTTCTTCATCCTACTTTTTCCCTGCTTCTGTGTCTGCAATACCCCTCTTTGCCTCAACATCACCACTCTGTCCTTGTCTGGATGTTCAGCACCATCTGAGTTCCTGCAGAAGCTTTAAAGCATCTAGAGATGTCAACTCACAATGGGAAACATTACCAACAAGCAGAGATACCTTATCTCTGAACGAGGCAGCTCCTACACTTCAACGGTTGATATAAGACAAGGCGGGGGGGGGGGGGGGGGGGGGGGGGGGGGGGGGGGGGGTTTTTTTTTTT
>JADKXX010005429.1:0-21011 GCA_017310255.1 Butorides virescens | reverse complement strand
GTCGTGGGGATGAAGGCTGATGGCTCCTCTTCGTCACCGCTAGTAACCCCTTGCTCTTGCGCAGACTCAGTTGCTCCTTTGCTCTTGCCCAAACTGCAGGGTCGGTTTAAGCCAGTTCTTAAGGCAAATTCCTGGTTCTTATCATGAACTGTCCTTCATAAGGAGCCGCAAATCTTCCTGCGTCAGTTAGTTTGCACAATAGTTAGCAAAACATTTGAGCACTATCTATTAATTTGATTCTTTGGGCTACACAGCAATCTAGACAATTGTTATGCAGCATCTTATCTACTAAGACTCCCTTAACCCCTTCTCTCACTTGATTCTCTCCATTATTCTTCATTCAGTCTTTTAGCCTTCCCAAATTAACACGGGATGTTTTTCAATTCAGTGTGAATGTATTAAATTTTAGAAAAGATGGTTTGAGATTGATTAGTCTCATTAAAATTCTTTATTGCTACCTCAAGCTACTCCTCCTGAAAAAATGCACAGAAATTCCCACTCCAAATCTGCCCCACCACAAAGAAGAAAAAAACCGGACAATACAACTTCTGATGTAAATGATTATTTTTCAGGTCAAAATAAAGGCATCAGAAGTGCTTTGATCTTCCAGCTGAAGAGTCTCATGAAATGAAAACCTGTTCAGAAAACTGCATAATCCTAGACAAAGCATATGTACCACTTAACCTTAAAAATAGGTGTAACAGAATGTATGGGTATGACAGGTACCCGCTGCCTCCCTCCCACCCGCCCCACAAGACTGGGGCTTTTAACATGGTGATCTCTGGCTTTTTGCACCTAATTTTCATGTCTTTTATGATCTCCTGTGCCTGCCAGCAGGTGCACATCATGATCGAGTGCTGCCCCCAGGCATGCACACTCCTTGGTAGGTGAAAGCAGGAGAAACAGGACCCCTCAGTCAACAGACAGGGTCCACAGCCAATGAGGTGCCTTGGCTCAGAGAAGCTTCTGGATCATGACCAATTATGACCACAGCTCAGATCCGACCCAAGCTGTAAATGAGGTGCCATGGGTGACCCCCTTTGAGTGGTCTTCTCAGAGCAGTGGGCCTGTGTTTGAAACCTCTCCCCTTGAGTTGGGATGATGCCTAAGGAAACTTCTGGGATTGAATGCCCTCACCTTCTTTTGGTGAGTTGATTTCTTCTGGATATATCTTTGAGTGAGCCCTTTCCTATCCTCCTCCGCCCACCTTGGGTGAGTGATTACACCTTCTGGTTACCCACGAGAGAGAGTTTTCCCCCTTGTGGGTGAGTGTGTGTACACACTTTGGATCATCATTCTTGTGTAGTAACAATATCCCGACTGATACCTCAAACCTGTTATGTGTTAAATGTTACTGGAGTATTGATTTTGGTTTACCCATTTCTCATTGGTTTCTGTTGTGTGGGTTTGCATGTTTTGTGAAATAAAGTTGTTTGAGCTTGTTCTTCATTTAGGTTAGTTTTAGTGTACGTCTGTGACAATTGGTCAGAGACAAGTTTCATTGCATGGTCAGGAACCCACACACACTCTTTGATGCTTGGATCAGCGGGCAGGTAGGCTCAAAACAATTATAGTGTAATAGGCCCCAATGTCTGATGCCTTCTGTAAGCCAAACAACTGCACATTGTATCTGGGCCCTTTCTGCAATACTGGCCTCCTGCCTGCATTCCTGATCTTTACACCAAAGAAGGTTGTGCAGGTTGACACACTATTCAAACATACCTTTCAATTACAATGTAGATGCCCTCAAAGCAGGATAGAAAAAGATCTAGGCAAGAACACAAGAAGTGTGAACTGAATGTTTTGAATAAGGTGAAAGGTGCAGAATGGGTGGGATGGGAGAGACATGATCAAAACTGTTACACTATCTATCTGAAGCAGTGATGTTAGTGTTACCTGGAGTGGAAAATAACTCCCAAAACACACAAAAGTACGTTTAGAGAGGTGTCGTTGTTTTATTCTGTGCGGGGTGCAAGGAGGAAGATTTCCACAAACCAAGCACACCCACTGGGTTTTTCACAAGATCTTTATACACAGAAGTTCTAAGACCACACCTAATTAATACAATTATTCTGCCTATCTACCACATATTCATTATGCTGAATCATCACAATGTGGTTTTCTTTGGATATCATCCCAAATTCTTTTGTGCCTGTGTGGAGGTCTCAGAGGGTCTCTGGTAGTCATTTGGAGAAGAATACCCCTACTTTTTTTATCCTTTTATGGTCATACCACATCTAAGGACACCAGAGTTCTTATTTTTCTTTCCAACTTCTCATTGCTTACCAATACGGAGGATGTATGTCCTTGGTTGAGTAAGTTTGTAGCCATGAGATACTCTTTATCTGTAATACTGGCTGCTGTTCAAATCCTCCTTAAACACGTTATCTGTCGAAAACAGAACCATAACTATGTAGACCCTTAACTTAAAGTACATATAATCTACCAGTCCTTGATTAGAAGTGCATACGACACTTTTAATTGTTAGTTCATCTGATTCTATTTTACCTATGAAGTTATTTTTATATGGTAATATTAGTAAGGGAGAAAATGAACCACAGGAAAAAAAAAAGGCCAAGGAATTCAGGACATAAAAGAGAGATTTCTAGAAAATGTACTGCTATGGAGATGCTATGGAGGGGCAGAAAGCAGATACAGCTAGATGAGAGCAGTATCTGAAAGGCAAACCAGCCTAATTTAAAAGTCAAAAAGTGTAGACTGCAAGTGGAAGTGGTCCATGGTACATAATATAGCAAGAGGAAAATAGCCAACTTACCCAAAGTTCCAGTAGCAGGATGTAGGCTAACATTAAAGGTGAACAAAGTTTGGATCTTTTGGAAAAAAACCATTTGCATTAAAAGTCAGAACTGAGGTCAAATAGAGCAAATGAAAAGTATCTGAAAATAGTACTGCTGAGATCTAAAAAAAAAATATGCAAATGTTGCGGCACCTTAGTGTGATGGTTTGGAGGCAAAATGACAGAGCTGGGAATATGAATGCCATCAACATCATGAACTCTGAGTACTTGACTAAGTGGCACTTGAAACATAAATGTTAAACTTTAATAAAGGTAATTTCCTAATTGCTGCTAACATACAGGGCATGGACCAAACCTCTGTTGTTATATATATATACACACATATAAAAATATATATATGAAATAATACATATATAATATATATAATAATATATATGTATATAATAAAATACTAGCAAGCCTTTGTCAACTCATTGGCTAGCTCCAAAACTGCTCTGTGTTGGCAGTTGAGACCTGATTGCGGCCTTTCAATACCTAAAGGGGGCCTATAGGAAAGAGGGGGAAAATCTTTTTAGTAGGGCCAGCTGTGTTAGGACAAGGGGTAATGGTTTTAAACTAAATCAGGGTAGGTTTAGGCTAGATATAAGGAAAAAATTCTTTACAATGAGGGTGGTAAACCACTGGAACAGGTTGCCCAGAGAGGTAGTGGAGGCCCCATCCCTGGAAACATTCAAGACCAGGTTGGATGGGGCTCTGAGCAGCCTGATCTAGTTAGCAGTGTCCCTGCTGACTGCAGGGGGGTTGGACTCGATGACCTCTAGTGGTCCCTTCCAACCCAAAACATTCTATGATTCTATACATTTTAAATATGAAAAAATAAGTGAAAACTGAGACAATAAAAAGAAACCAAGCCTGCTTTTTTGTGGACTTCTAAATGAAAACTGTTACAAGGATAAGTGAAAAATGAAGAATTATGTGACTCTAAAATAACAACAAGTCTTTCTTCCCTGCTATGAGAAATAAAACAAATGTACAGCAATTAATGGTAAGCAATGATGCATCTATCCTGATTAGTGAAACAAAACAGATCCATCCAGTAATTCTCAAAAAGAATGTTTGACATTTGGATATAATCCATTAAGGAAATTAAATTATATGGGTCAAGGTGGGTGAAGATGAATCACCTGTATTAAAAATCTCTCACATAAAATGTACCTGAATTTACCTTCAAACATTTCTGAAAAGACCGTTAGTCAGAGCTTCCGTGATGTAAACTGTAACAGCAGTACTGATGTAATTGCAGATATGATGATTTATACCAGAAATTAATAATCCAAACCATTCTTTTTTTTTTTTAAATATCCTTTATAGCATCGTATATTCTATCACTGCTAAATTTTTTTGGCTATGTAAAAAGAGTGCATATACATAAAGGGACCATTAAGACCATAATACTTTTTAATAAAAATATCTTATATCTGCTATTTTAAAAAAAATTAATTTATTAACTGAGTATATTCTAATTAAGGAAAATATATCCAAATTGTACAGAACAGTGCTAATAAACATGCCACAACTAAATAGTAAACTGCCAGCAACATGTACGGCTACTAAATATTGTTGAATGAATACAGCTACAGAAGCAGGGTAAGAAGAACAAATATGATTCTGATACCATAATCAAAATGGAATCTAATAATTTTAATATGATCATAGGGAAACACAGTTATGCAAAATAAAGTTGCTTTAAAATAAAAATTCAGTAGCGAAACAACCTTTTCTTGATCAGATGGTTGTGAGTTAGGCCCTCTCTTGCCATGAAGTGCCTCTTGATCAGAAGGCTTTTCCAGGCTTAAGATTAAGAGCTGCTTTGGTCAGGCCCAGACCTATGTGAACAAGTGTAAATGGCTTTGGGAACAGACCTTGTTTCATGTTCTGCCAAGAGTATGTACAGGCCAAGGTAATAGTTGACACTCTGCCCATCTAGCTGTGCAAAGAGCCCTTTTGAGTTTCTGTTCCACTAAAATGCCATCCTACTCAGAGAGCACTCAGGTTTGATTGGAACTATGATTCAAATTTTGGTTTGCTTACAGCTACAAACCCAATCTATTTTAGCATCCAGAAAGGGGGAAAGAAGTAGGGAAACAGAATGTAAAGTGAACACTGCAAACATTACCCCCCTCCCCCCCCAAATATTACCATGTTCATTGACAACTGCAATAAAGCATCATAGCACTACCCTTCAGCATGCCCTGAACCTGCAGGATGCTGCACAAAAAAAAAAAAATGAATAAATATTAGACTTAGTCTTTAAAAGGCTAGAATAGCATTGAGTGAAAGCCTGAACACTGAGAGCAGCCCAAATAGGAAGGAAGAACTCTGAAATCACAGAATATGATCCAGAAAGTACTTCTATTCCAAAGACATTAGTGTATTGCTCAAAGTGATTGAAGTTTCACCTTCCTACTTCTGAGTTTAATGGCATTCCTTTGTACCTCAATAACAACAGTTCTGCCTGATGTGTTGGATTAGGGTACCTTATAAACACAATTAAAGAACCTCAAAATCAATATAAAGCTGTACAGAATTGTGCTGCACGATAAGAATGATATCTCCAAGTTCCATGAGCACTAGCTCTTAATACAGCACTAGAGAGAGCTGGGTATAAAAAATAACCTTGAGCTTGATTCCTGGGAACAGTGGCCTGTTCTTGCAGAAGTGCAAATGAAAGTTTTCTTACTTTCACAAATTGTGTCAAAGTATACAGTCTTTCCATATCTTTTCCACCTGACTTTTTATGAATGTTATTTACAATTTACCTACACAGAATATAGACTAGACCTAAACAGTATCAGTTCCTTGCATGCTACAGTTGATACAGCTTTGATAGCTTTGATAACTTAAAATTACTCCTATCCTGAAGACTGAAGTGCACTGAATTAAAACTGAGGTCTTACATAAGAAATGAGACTTGTCCTTCGGAGAGCAGGGAAAAATATGAAAAACTGCGTCAATCTTTTGTCCACTGAAATTGATAGCAGTACTACTAGTCTTCCAGGACTGTAAGACTGCGTACCAGACTTTGTGACTGAAATACTCTCCTTGTGTGGGGTGCAGATCAGCAGGAGAATCCCAAAGCTGAAGGATATATCCTTCACTAAATTCATTAGCTGTTGAGGAGCTTTTGTCCCTTAACAGATTAAGTCTAATGAATAACCCTCACTGTGCTCCTATTTACCATGGTCATGGCACTTGAACTAATCTCATAAACAAACTTTCGGGCTTGGAAATGTGTGGGCTAAGATAAATATGACTAAAATAAGATTGTACAAAACATTTGATCTGTGACACAGCTGTTGAAACCATTGTTAGAATCTTTGCAGTTTTTAGCAGTTATATCAACATAAAGCTGCCAACTGCTTGCTAGTAGCATTTCAGATTCTGGAAGCCCATCCCAAATACTCACCTCCAGTGAATGTTTTGCTCATTTTACTTCTACAACTAAAAGTACTTTATGTTGAGGGACTGTTTTCACGCTATATAACAACACTTCTTGTACTCCCCCATCTGCAGACTGTCCTGCAGAATAGGTTATTTGCTTTTGGTAGAGCAGATTTCCCACTGCTTTGACTGCAGTCCCTGGAGTGATTGACACAATCACAAATTACCTTCCCATTCTATGAGAGAGAAACCAGTGAAATAAGTGAAAGCCATCCCATTTGAGAGAACTCTGCCAGGAAGCAGAAGTTCTGTACTTCTATTGCCCTCTTCAAGTCCTGACATTCAAGGTCAACCTCAGCTGAAAATTAGCATGAGCTGAGCTTCAAAAGTGCAAACGTATGGTGATTTAACCCACGTCAAAGGGATATGAGCAAAAGCCCTTATTGGACCTGAGTTTCATTTGTACACCTTTCAAAAGCCTCACAAACCCTGGGGCTCTGCGCTTAACTTGCCTTCTTCAAGTCCCGAAGTCCGAGGTCAACCTCAGTCAAAAATTAGGAAAAGCCAGGCTCTGAGATTCCAATGCTCCATCGATTTCTCCCATATCAAATGGGATAGGAGCAAAAGCTCTTGCTGGTCCTCACCATATTTTAGATGCCCTTCAAAAGCCTCACAGACCCTGGGGCTCTGCATTTATCTTGCCCTCTTCAAGTCCCGAAGTTCGAGATCAACCTCAGCCAAAATTTACCCTGAGCTGAGTTCTGAAAGTGGAACCTACTGCTGATATCTCCCATGTCAAATGGGAAAAGCCCGAAAAATTTTACAAATCCTTGCTACCCTTTGGACACTCTTCCAAAGCCCCACAAATCCTGGGGCTCGGCACTTCTCTTCCTCTCTTCAAGTCCCAACATTCAAGGTCAGCCTCAGCAGAAATCTAGTGCGTGCCGTGCTCTGAAAGTGCAAACAACCATTCAATTCTCTCACGTCACAGGGGATAGAAGTGAAAGCTCTTGCTGGTCCTCACTGTCCTTTAGGCACTATTCAAAAGCCCCACAAACCCTGGGGCTCTGCACTTCTCTTACCCTCTTAAAGTCTGAACGTTCAAGGTCAACCTCAGCCAAAATTTAGCCTGAGCCAAGCTCCGAAAGCGCAAACGTCCAGCAATTTCTCCCATGTCAAAGGGCACAGGATCAAAAACTCTTGGTGGTCCTTAGTGTGTTTTGGACATCTTTCAAAAGCCCTACAAACCCTGTTGCTCTGAGCTTCTCTTGCCTGATTAAAGTCCCAATGTTCAAGGTCAACCTCAGCCAAAATTTACCCTGAGCCGAGCATTGAAATTCCAAATGCCCAGCAATTTCTCCCACGTTAGAGGGGATGGGAGCAAATCTCTTGCTGGTCCTCACTGTCCTTTAGCCACTTGTCAAAAGCCCAACAAGGCCTGGGGCTCTGCGCTTCTCTTGCCCTCTTCCAGACCTGAGGTTTGAGGTCAACTTCAGCCAAATTTTCGCCCGAACCAAACTCTGAAACTGCAAACATCTGCCGATTTATAAATAACAACAAAGTGGATAGGAGAAGAAAATCTTGCTGGTCCTCACTGTCCTTTAGGCACCCTTTAAAATCCCCATCAATCCTGGGGCTCTGCGCTTCTCTTGCCCTCTTCAAGTCCCAAGGTTCGACGTCCATCTGAGATAAAATTCTGCCCAAGTCCAGGTATGAAATTGAAAACGTCTGCTGAGTTCTCCCACATCAAAGGGAATAGGTTTGAAAGCTCTTGGTGGTCTTCACTGTCCTTTACATGGCCTTCAAAATCCCTACAAACCCTGGGGCTCTGCGCTTCTCTCCCTGGTTAAGGTCCTGATGGTAGACGTCATCTTCAGCCAAAATTTAGCCCAAAGCAAGCTCACAAAGTGCCGATTACTCATATGTCAATTGGGATAGGAGTGAAATCTCTTCCTTTTCTTCAGTGTGCTTTGGAAGCACTTCAAAAGCCTCAGAAAGCTCAGGACTCTGCACTTCTCTTGCCTGATTACAGTCCCAACAGTTGAGGTCAACCTCAGGCAAAATATGTACCGAGCCAAGCTCTGAAATTCCAATAGTCCAGAGATCTCTGCCATGTCAAAGGGGTTAGGATTGAGAGCTCTTGCTGGTCCCCACTACATTTCAGATGCCCTTCAAAAGCCACAGAAACCCTCAAGCTCTGCGCTTATCTTGCCCTCTTAAAATCCTGACATTCGAGGTCAACCTCAGCCAAAATTCAGCCTAAGCCAAGCTCGAAATGTCCAAACATCTGCCGGTTTCTCCCATGTCAAAGGGGATAGGAGTGAAAGCTCTTGCTCATCCTCACTGTCCTTTAGGCACCCTTCAAAAGCCCCACAAACCCTGGGGCTCTGTGCTTCTCTTGCCCTCTTCAAGTCCCGATGTTTGACATCAACCTCAGCCAAAATTTAGCCCGAGCCGAGGTCCCAAAGAGCAAACATCTGTCGATTTCTCCCAGCTCAAAGGGGATAGGAGTGAAAGCTCTTCCTGTTCTTCAGTGTGCTTTGGAAGCCCTTCACAAGCCCCAGAAAACTCAGCGCTATGTGCTTCTCTTGCCCTCTTCAAGTCCTGACGGTCGAGGTCAACCTCAGGAAAAATTTAGCCCAAGCTGAGCTCCCAAAGTGCAAACTTCTGCAGATTTTTCCCAGGTCAAAGGGGATAGGAGCGATAGCTCTTGCTAGTCCTCACTGTCCTTTAGGCGGCCTTCAAAAGCCCCACAAACCCCAGGGCTCTGCGTTTCTCTTGCCCTCTTCAAGTCCCAGTGTTCAAGGTCAATGATAAAGGAAACTGTTAATTTTGCTCTTGCTTAATTTTCATTAATCATTTTCTGTATATTTTATTAAGATTTTGACTTTTGAATGCAACTATGATGCAGGTGTGCAGTCCAGGAAGTCAGCAGACCATGGTCTACTGCTCACTATGTTCATGGTATAGCTCCCCTCCATGGTTGGATTAATCACCAGCCGAGTTAATCAGTAAATAAAGATAGATGAAGCCAAGAGTTTAAGACATTCAGAAAAGTTGGTCTTAAACCAAGATGTAGACAGAATAATTAAAGTAGGCCCAGACGAATAGAGGATAAGTTAGAGGGTAAGTTTTTATGCTTTTGCCTTGCATTCACATGGTGGCTGCCGAGAGAAGACTTTATAGACTTCGTTTTCGAGAAGCAGAACTGAGATAGAACCATACAAGTATGCTAACCTGTGGGAAACAATGGACTTTCAGCTTGCCAGAGAAATGAGGAATAGTGAACATCATGAAAACTCTTTATGCAACTATTATAGAAATGTATAAAAAATAATATGCCTCTGACGTGCAACAGGACTGAGATGGAACCTACCAGCAGAGGAAAAATTGAAAACTTTCTACTTAACAACAAGAAAGAAGAATTGAGAATGCAGTGCACTTTGTCTACTATGTAATCATGTGGAAAAGGTATATAAGGTGTAAGGTGTATTTTTTAAATTTCCACTAATTGAGGCAATTGTCCAACCCTGTGTTGTGAGTAAATGCAAACCTAGAATAACCCAGAGACTTGTGGAATTCTTTAACAGTCAACCGCAGCTGAAAAAAAGCATGAGCTGAGCTCCGAAAGTGCAAAGGTATGCCCATTTCTCCCATGTCAATGCGAATAGGAGTGAAAGCTCTTGCTGGTCCTCACTGTCCTTTAGGCAGCCTTCAAAAGCTCCACACACCATGGGGCTCTGTGCTTCTCTTACCCGATAAAAGTCCCAACGTTTGAGCTCATCCTCAGTCAAAATTAAGGGCAAGCCAAACTCGGAAGGGCCAAATGCCTGCAAAATCTCCCACATCAAATGGGATAGGAGCAAAAGCTGTTGCTGGTCCTCACTGTCCTTTAGGAACCCTTCAAAAGCCCCACAAACCCTGGGGCTCTACCCTTCTTTTGCCCTCTTCAAGTCCCAATTCTTGAGGTCATTGTCAGCCAGAATTTAGGCCAAGCCGAACTCTGAATGGCCAAACGTCCGCTGATATCTTCCCCATCAAAGGGGATAGGAGCGAAAGCTCTTGCTGGTCTTTACTGTCCTTTAGGCACCCTTCAAAAGCCCCACAAACCCTGGGGCTCTGCTCATGCCTTGCCCTCCTTAAGTCCCTACATTCGAGGTCAACTTCAGCCATAATTTAGATCGAGATGAGCTACGAAAGTGCAAATGTCCCCCAATTTCTCCCACGTCAAAGGGGACAGGAGTGAAAGCTCTTGCTGCTCCTCACTGTCCTTTAGGTGCCCGTTCAAAGCTCGACTAACCCTTGGCTTCATCGCTTCTCCTGCCGTGTTCAAGCCCCAACTTTCTAAATCAACCTCAGCCAAAATTTCACCCGAACCGATCTCTGAAAGTGCAGATGTATTCCAATTTATCAAAAGCCAAAAAGGATAGGAGCGAAAGCTCTTGTTGGTCCTCACTGCCCTCTAGGTGCCCTTCAAAATCCCCCAAAACCCTGGGGCTCTGCACTTCTCTTGCCCTCTTAAAGTCTGAATGTTCGAGGTCAACCTCAGCCAAAATTCAGCCTGACCCAAGCTCCAAAAGTGAAACCGTCCTGTGTTTTCTCCCATATCACAGGGGAGAGGAGCGAAAGCTCTTTCTGGTCCTCACTGTCCCTTAGGCATCCTTCAAAAGCCACAGAAACCCTAAGGCCCTGTGAATATCTAGCCCTCCTGAAGTCCCTACGTTCAAGGTCAAACTCAGCTAAAATTTCGCCCAAGCAGAGCTCTGAAAGTGTAAATGTTTGCTGATTTCTCCCACTTCAAATGGTATAGGAGTGAAAGCTCTTGCTGGTCCTCACTGTCATAGAATCATAGAATCACCTCGGCTGGAAAAGATCATCGAGTCCAACCGTTAACCTAGCACTGCCATCCCACCACTAAACCATGTCCCTAAGCACTTCATCTATCCTTCTTTTAAATACCTCCAGGGATGAGGACTCTACCACCTCCCTGGGCAGCCCATTCCAGAGCCTGACAAACATCTCGGTGAAGAAGTTTTTCCTAATGTCTAGCCTAAACCTGCCCTGGCGCAGCTTCAAACCATTCCCCCTCGTCCTATCGTCTGTTACCAGGGAGAAGAGGCCGACCCCCACCTCACTACAGCCTCTATTCAGGTAGTTGTAGCAGGCGATCAGGTCTCCCCTCAGCCTCCTCTTCTCCAGGCTAAACAACCCCAGTTCCCTCAGCCGTTCCTCGTATGACTTGTGTTCCAGACCCCTCACCAGCCTGGTTGCTCTCATCTGGACATGTTCCAGCAATGCAACATCTTTCTTGTAGTGAGGGGGCCCAAAACTGAACACAATATTCGAGGTGCGGCCTCGACAGCACCGAGTACAGGGGCACAATCACTTCCCAGCTCCTGCTGGTCACACTATTCTGATACAGAATAGTGTATTTCTGATACAGGCCAGGATGCCACTGGCCTTCTTGACCACCTGGGCACACTGACAGCACACCGGCTGTCAACCAGTACCCCCAGGTCTTTTTCTACCAGGCAGCTTTCCAGCCACTCTTCCCCAAGCCTGTAGCGCTGCATGGGGTTGTTGTGACAAAAGTGCAGGACTCGGCACTTGGCCTTGTTGAACCTGATACAGTTGACCTCGGCCCATCGATCCAGCCTGTCCAGATCCCTCTGCAGAGCCCTGCTTCCCTCAAGCAGATTGACACTGCCACCCAGTTTGGTGTCATCTGCAAATTTACTGAGGGCACACTCAATCCCCTTTAGGTGCCCTTCAAAATTCTCACAAACTCTGGAGCTCTGCGCTTCTCTTGCCCTCTTCAGGTCCCGATGTTCAAGGTTAACTTCATACAAAATTCAGCCCAAGCCAAGCTTGCAAAGTGCAAACGTCTCCCTGTTTCTCCAAAGTCAAAGGTGATAGCTTTGAAATCTCTTGATGGTCCTCAGTGTTCTTAGGGCACCTTACAAAAGACCCACAGGCCTTGGGGCTGTACACCTGTCTTTCCCGATTAAATTCCCGATGTTTGAGGTCACCCATACCCAAAATTTAGGCCGAGCCGATCTCTGAGGGTCCCAACGTCCTCCAATATATCCCATGTCAAAGAGGAGAGGAGCAAAAGATCTTGCTGGTCCTCAGTGTCCTTTAGTCACCAAAGTGCAAACCTCTGCCTATTTCTGCAATGTCAAAGGTGATTTGTTCTTTGAGAAATTGGCAGATGTTTTCACTTTGGGAGCTTGGCTCGGGCTAAATTTTGGCTGAGGTTGACCTCGAAAGTCAGAACTTTAATCGAGCACCGAAAGGACAGTTAGGACCAGCAAGAGCTTTCACTCTTATGCCTTTTGATGTCAGAGAAATTGGCTGACATTTAAATACTTGGAGAATGGCTTGGGCTAACTTTTGGCTGAGGTTGACATTGAACGTCAGGACTTTAATTGGGGAGTAAATTGCGAAACCCCAGGCTTTGTGGGGCTTTTGAAGGGCACCTAAAGGACAGTAGAGACACAGAAGAACTTTCACACCTATCCCCTTTAATGTGGGTGAAATCAACGGACGTTTGCACTTTGGGAACTCAGCTCGGGCTGAATTTTGGCTGAGGTTGACATCGAACGTCGGGACTTGAAGAGGGGAAGAGAAGTGCAGAGCCCCGGGGTTTGTGGGACTTTTGAAGGGCGCCTAAAGGACACTGAGGACCAGCAAGAGCTTTTGTTCCTATTGCCTTTGACGTGGGAGAATTTGGCGGATGTATACACTTTTGGAGCTCAGCTTGGGCTGAATTTTGGGTGAGGTTGACGTCGAACGTCGGGACTTGAAGAGGGGAAGAGAATTGCAGAGCCCCAGGGTTTGTGGGGCTTTTGAAGGGCGCCTAAAGGACACTGAGGACCATCAAGACCTTTCACTCCTGTGCCTTTTAACATGAGAGATATCGGCAGACATCTGTAATTTTGGAGCTCGGCTTAGGCTAAATTTTGGCTGAGGTTGACCTCGAACTTTGAGACTTGAAGAGCTCAGGAGACGTACAGAGCCCCAGGCATTTTTTGACGTTTGAAGGGCACCTAAAGTACAGTGATGACCAGGGAGGGCTTTTGTTCCTATTGCCTTTGACATGGGAGAATTCGTCGGACGTATACACTTTTGGAGCTCAGCTCGGGCTGAATTTTGGATGAGGTTGACGTCGAACGTTGGGACTTGAAGAGGGGAAGAGAAACGCAGAGCCCTGGGGTTTGTGGGGCTTTTGAAGGGCACCTAAAAGAATAGTGAGGACCAGCAAGAGCTTTTGTTCCTATTGCCTTTGACGTGGGAGAATTTGGCGGATGTATACACTTTTGGAGCTCAGCTCGGGCTGAATTTTGGGTGAGGTTGACGTCAAACGTTGGGACTTGAAGAGGGGAAGAGAAGCGCAGAGCCCCGGGGTTTTTGGGGCTTTTGAAGGGCGCCTAAAGGACAGTAAACACAAACAGAACTTTCACTACAATCCCCTTTGACATGGGAAAAATACTTGGACGTTTGCCTTTGGGGGCTCGGCTCAGGCTGAATTTTGGCTGAGGTTGACATCGAATGTTGGGACTTGAAGAGGGCAAGAGAAGTGCAGAGCCCCAGGGTTTGTGGGGCCTTTGAAGGGAGCCTAATGGACACTGAGGGCCAGCAAGAGCTTTTCTCCTATCCCCTTTGATGTTGGAGAAATCGGTAGACATATACACTTTGGGAGCTCAGCTCAGCCTGAATGTTGGGTGAGGTTGATGTCGAACGTCAGGACTGGAAGAGGGGAAGAGAAGCGCAGAGTCCCAGGGTTTGTGGGGCTTTTGAAGGGCACCTCAAGGGCTGTGAGGATCAGCAAGCACTTTCACTCTTATGCCCACTGACATTGTAGAAATCGTCAGTCGTTTGCATTTTCGGAAGTCGGAACAGGCAAAAATTTTGGCTGAGGTTCATGTCGCACGTCAGGAATTGAAGAGGGCAAGAGAAGCGCACAGTCCCAGGGTTTATGGAGCTTCTTTCAAGGGTGCCTAAAGGGCACTGAGGACCAGCAAGAGGTTTTCTCCTATCCCCTTTGATGTGGGAGAAATCAGCTGATGTATACAATTTTGGAGCTCAGCTAAGGCTGAATTTTGGGTGAGGTAGATGTCGAATGTTGGGACTTGAAGAGGGCAAGAGAAGTGCAGAGCCCCAGGTTTTCTGGGGCTTTTTTCAAGGGTGCCTAAAGGACACTGAGTGCCAGGAAGACCTTTTACTCCTATCCCCTTTGACGGGGGATAAATATGTAGACTTATACTGTTTGGGAGCTCTGCTTGGGCTAAATTTTGGCTGAGGTTGATGTTGAACATTGGGACTTGAAGAGGGCAAGAGCAGCGCCGAGCCCCAGGGTTTGTGGGGCTTTTGAAGGGCACCTAAAGGACTCTGAGGACCAGCAAGGGCATTTTCTATTATACCCTTTGATATGGGAAAAATCGGCAGTTGTTTGCAGTTTTGGAGGTCGGAACAGGCGAAAATTCTGGCTGAGGTTGACGTCGAACGTCGGGAATTGCAGAGGGAAAGAGAAGCGCAGATCCTCAGGGTTTGTGAGGCTTTTGAAGGGTGCCTAAAGAACACTGGGGACCAGAAAGAGGTTTTCTCCTATCCCCTTTGACGTGGGAGAAATCGGCGGACGTATACGATTTTGGAGCTCAGCTCAGGCTGAATTTTGGGTGAGGAAGTTGTCGAACGTCTGGACTTGAAGAGAGCAAGTGAAACGCAGAGCCCCGGGGTTTGTTGGGCCTTTGAAAGTCGCCTAAAGGACACTGAGGACCAGCAAGAGCTTTCACTCCTATCCCCTTTGATGTGGGAGAAATCGGCGGACGTATACACTTTTTGAGCTCAGCTCAGGCTGAACGTTGGGTGAGGTTGACGTCGAACGTCGGGACTTGAAGAGCTCAAGAGAAGCGCAGAGCCCCAGGGTTTGTGGGGCTTTTGAAGGGCGTCTAAAGGACACTGAGGACCAGCAAGAGCATTTTCTCTTATAACCTTTAATGTGGGAGAAATCGTCGGTTGTTTGCATTTTTGGAGGTCAGAACAGGCAAAAATTTTGGTGAGGTTGACGTCAAACGTCGGGACTTGAAGAGGGTGAGAGAAGCGCAGAGCCCCAGGGTTTGTGGGGCTTTTGAAGGGAGCTTCAAGGGCTGTGAGGACTAGGAAGAACTTTCACTCTTATCCCCTTTGACATAGTAGAAATGGGCAGTCGTTTGCATTTTCGGATGTCAGAACAGGCGAAAATTTTGGCTGAGTTTGACGTCAAACGTCAGGACTTGAAGAGAGCAAGAGAAGTGCAGAGCCCCAGGGTTTGTTAGGCCTTTGAAAGGCGCCTAAAGGGCACCATGGAGCAGCAAGAGTTTATCTCCTATCCCCTTTGACGTGGCAGGAATCGGCAGGAATATACAGTTTTAGAGCTCAGCTCAGGCTGAATGCTGGGTAAGGTTAACGTCAAACGTCAGGACTTGAAGAGGGCAAGAGAAGCGCAGATCCCCAAGGCTGGTGGGGCTTTTGAAGGGCATCTATAGTGCTGTGAGAAGCAGAAGACCATTTTCTCCTATCCACTTTGATGTGGGTGAAATCGTCAGTCATTTGCATTTTCAGAGGTCGGAACAGGCCAACATTTTGTCTTGGGTTGATGTTGAACGACGGGACTTGAAGAGGACAAGAGAAGCACAGAGCCCCAGAGTTTGTGGGGGTTTTTTCAAGGGCTCCTAAGAGACACTCAGGACCAGCAAGAGCTGTCGCTCTTATCTCCTTTGACGTGGGAGAAATCAGTAGACTTATAGACTTTGGGAGCTCGGCTCAAGCTGAATTTTGGTTGAGCTTGACGTTGAATGTCGGGACTTGAAGAGGGTAAGAGAAGTGCAGATCCCCAAGGTTTGTGGGGCTTTTGAAGATCGCCTAAAAGACACTGAGGGCCAGAAGACCATTTGTTCTTATACCTGTAGGTGACTTGTTCGGGGATGATGTGGAGCTGATTAATACAGCAGTACAGTAGAGGTCATAAAAAGGACAACCCAAGGACAAAGTGATAAAGAAGCCAGCAAAGAGGAATGTAGAGCTGATAAGAAGAGACTCCAGGAGCTGAAGAAACCAATAGAGACTTGCATGTCCAGCGCGTGGACAGGACCAAGAAAACCAGTTAGAATCTAGTTAGGTATTCGTGTTAGCCTCGTGTAGCATGTACTGTCTGCCTAGAAGATATATATATATCCTGTGTGATCACAATAAACGGATTCAGATTTCAATTCTACCTGCACTGTTACTCTGGAGTCTGTGCCTTCATTCCCTCAAATGGTGACCCCAACGTGATTGGAGGAGCAACGCTGCACGAGCGTCCGGAGGGAACCCAACCGAATGGGGCAAGCCTGCAGCAGGACTGCGGCTTCACAGCAGCAGTTTTGATCCCAGAACATCACCTGACAGGACAGGTGAGTGGCTGGGCATTTAAGATGGGAGCCAATATTTCAGCAGAAGAAGACGCAATTGTAAAAATGCTAACACAGTTATTGGTAAAAAGGGGAGTGAAATATGATCCTTTTAAGATAAAGTTATTACTGAAGTTTATGCAGAAGCAAGGCTTTCCCGTGGAGATTTCTGTGGCATTTGATGTAAAAACCTGGGAGAAAGCTGGGGAAATGGTATGGGAGGCGGCATCCAGAGGGGACGCTAACGCTGCGGAGGTGATGACTACATGGTGCCTAGTAACTGAGATTTTAAAAGCATGGCATGCGGAAAAGAAAGTAGAGCATGCCACCACTCAGGCAGTAATAACTGCAGAGCGGTCAGAACCAGAGCCAGAAAAGCCATCAGAACAGGGCAATTTGATAGACCTGAGTAATGATCAAAAGGGAGCCTGTGAGCCTCTGCCGCTAAGCCCTGATCCGTGGACCCCCTCTGCACCCGTCCTGTCTTCCCACAATAATGCCTTCCTGGGAGTTCGTGTATTTGACCCATGAGAGTGATGGAACCAGGTGCGCCGAGAAGCATTGAAAGAAGGGGACCCCTTGGGGATGGTTTTTCCGGTGCAAGTATGACCTAACGGTCCAAATGAGTATTCCCCATTTCAATGGGACTTGATTAAAGAATTAAGAAAGACGGTTACTACATATGGACTGCATGCACCCTTTACTCAATCGTTGTTAGAAAATGTTATGACTGGTCAGCTTTTGGTGCCGTACGATTGTCGACAGAGAGCCGCGATGGTTTTAACACCCACGCAAAAATTGCTGTGGGAACAAAAATGGAAAGAGAGCTGTGAAGCGATTGCCTTGGTTAATGTAGAAAAACAACCCGGTGATCCGCTTTACGCAGTCGGACTGCCCCACGTAATGGGGACGGATCAATTTGCAGACCCAAGATTGCAAGCCAGGCTCAATGATGCCATCTTGCGACAGTCTGCAGCATTGGCACTCCAGGCCATAATAAAATTACCTGAGGCTGGGAGGATTCAGCCATCATTTACCAACATTAAACAACAAATCAACGAGCCTTATATGCAGTTTATTGATAGGCTGCGAGATGCTTTAGCTAAACAACTTGATAATCGGGAAGCGAAGGAGGCTCTGATACTAAGATTGGCGGTGGAAATTGCAAACATAGTCTGTAACAAGATATTACAATCATTGCCTGTTAATACTACGTTGGTGCAAATGATAGAAGTGTGTAATCGTGTCGGGTCCATAGACCATCAGACTGAGGCATTGGCCGGTGCTTTTGCTATGGCACTTCAAGGGGGGGGGCGAAGATGTTACCGTTGCCAAGCCATGGGACATTTTGCTGCTGAATGTCCTCAGCAAGGAATGGGTGAGGGACGTAGTGCTTCCCACCCCCCTGGCGCGTGCCCAAGGTGCGGTAAGGGGTGGCACTGGGCCAGCCAGTGCCGGTCGAAGTTTAACGCCTACCCCTACAGCCATGACAGGGAAACGGGAAGCAGAGCGTGGGGCAGGGCCGCGCGATGACACAAATGCCCCAGCCCACCAACATGGGCAGGCCGACCTCGCGGAACTCACCCCGAGTGATGATGACCACCAAGCTTCAGCCACAGCCAAACACTGCTTTAATGACCCCATCACCTACGTCACCATGGGCTCCCTCACTGCCAAAACCCGAGGAAGCGCCAGATTGGATATCTCCGCAATAATGGATTACACCCTTTGGGACACTCGGGTTCATAAAATACCAGTGAATGTAAAGGGGCCAATAGGGAAAGGATATACAGCTCTTTTATTAGGACAATCTAGTACCACTTTATCTGGTCTTTTTGTAATGCCTGGAGTGATTGATGCTGACTATGAGGGGGTCATACAGGCCATGGTATGGATGCCCTCTCCACCCATGCTCATACCAAAAGGATTGAGAATGGCGCAGCTAATACTATTCAAAGCCATGGTTCCAAAGGCAGAAGAGTGCAATTGGCGTGATGCAGGTTTCACCACCCTGGTGCAAAGCCATCGAGTGCACAATTAACAGTATTAATGGATACAGGAGCGGATGTCATGGTGATTGCTCACAAGGACTGGCCACAGGGATGGCTGTTGGACTCAGTTGCACAAGGCCTTGTAGGAGTGGGAGGTATATCTAACACTTTCCAAAGCCAACACATGCTTACCATTAAGACCCATGAAGGTTTGATTTACAACTTCCGGCCATATGTTGCCCTCATACCTGTCAGTCTCTTGGGGAGGGACATGATGGGACAGGGCGAATTTACCCTGAGCTTCCCAGAGAATTTTCAGTAGCGGCCATTGACGGGTGACCACATATAAAACTCACCTGGAGGATTAACACCCCTGTGTGGGTGGATCAGTGGCTGCTCCCTGAGGAAAAGGTCGCTGCTCTCCAAGAATTGGTGGAAGAACAACTCAAATTAGGGCACGTTACCCCGACAACTAGCCCTTGGAACTCACTGGTATTTGTTATAAAAAAGAAAAGTGGAAAATGGCGGTTACTCCATGACCTGCAGCAAATTAATAATGCCATAGAAGACATGGGAACCCTCCAGCCCGGATTACCTTCTCCTGCAATGATTCCACAAAATTGGAATATTGTCATAATTGATTTGAGGGACTGTTTTTTTTCTGTTCCACTTCACCCCGATGATGGTCCTCGATTTGCCTTTCCAATCCCTAGGATTAATAGGAGCGAACCCATGGATAGGTATCATTGGACAGTATTACCTCAAGGAATGAAAAACTCTCCCACAATCTGCCAAAAATATGTAGCCAAAGCACTGCATGACATCCGAAAACGATACCCAGGGGTGTACATATGTCATTATATGGATGATATATTATTATCCAGTCCGACAGATAATCTGACACAAGAGGTATTACCCATGTTACAACAGGAATTGCAAAAATGGGGACTACAGACCACACCTGAAAAAATTCAAGTAACAGAGCCTTGGAAATATTTAGGCTGGAAGATAGTGCAGCAGAGCATCCAACCCCAAAATGTAGCCATCACAAGAGAAGTTCGTACTCTGAACGATGTCCAGAAGCTCATAGGCAATATAAATTGGATCAGAACTCAATGTGGAATTGATAACCACATGCTAGCACCCCTGTTCAAACTCTTGAAAGGGGACAATGACATCAATGCACCCTAACAGTTAACTAACGACGCAAAAACAGTACTTGACAGAATAGAGGAAAAGATCTCTGCCCAGCAATGCCAGTGGCGAGCCAAAAATTTACCCCTTCGACTCTACAGTTGCAACCAAAATCCACAACCCATGGCTATTATTGCACAATGGGATCCCAACGCAACAGACCCCTTACTTCTATTGGAGTGGGTGTTTCTGCCCAGCCAACCATCAAAGACCCTTGTGACCTGCATCGAGGTGTTTGCAGCCTTAATGAAGAAAGGAAGAACAAGAATCATCAAAATGGCTGGAGAGGAGCCAAAAAATATTGTCATCCCTATAATCAAAAGCTATCTTGATTGGTGTCTCCAAAATAGCTTCGAGCTGCAATCTGCCCTTGCAGGTTTTGATGGCCATCTAGATATACATCTCCCATCTCACAGAATGCTCACCTTTTATAATAATGTACAAATCGAGAATAAACACTTATATTGCTGGCAACCAGTCCAAGGACAAACTATTTACCGATGCTAGAATAGAGAAGCAGTAACCGCAAGTAGGGTAAAGTAACCAATGAGTGAGGCTTTGCTGTATATATCCAATCACTATTAGAGGAGAAGTGTATGGACAGTGTGTTACACCTATGAAATTATTGCTTATGCTGTGTGAACCCTGCTATGCTCTATAAGTATACCTGCACTTTGCAATAAAGTTGAAGCATTCACTATACTCCTATGGAGACTGTGTCTGCATTCCAAAGCTCCCCTCTTCCCTGGTAAGTCTACACAAACTGGTCGCCCTGTTCAACACAGAGCCCCAGGGTTTGTGGGGCTTTTGAAGGGTGCCTAAATGACAGTGAGAACCAGTAAGAACTTTCACTCTTATCCCGTTTGAATTGCTAGAAATCAGTGGTCATTTGCATTTTCGGAGGTCAGAACAAAGACAAAGACGTTGACTAAGTTTGACATCGAAAGTCGGGACTTGAAGAGGGCAAGAGAAGTGCAGAGCCCCAAAGTTTGTGGGGCTTTTGAAGGGCGCCCAAAGAGCTGTGAGGACCAGCCAGAGCTTTCACTCTTATCCCCTTTGATGTGGGAGAAATTGGTAGACATATACACTTTGGGAGATCGGCTCGTGCTAATTTTTGGCTGAGGTTGTCATCCAACATCGGGACTTGAAGAGGGCAAGAGAAGTGCAGAGCCCCAGGGTTTGTGGGGCTTTTGAAGG
>JADKXX010005428.1:0-11523 GCA_017310255.1 Butorides virescens | reverse complement strand
AAGGCAAGGGAAGGGAAGGGAAGGGAAGGGAAGGGAAGGGAAGGGAAGGGAAGGGAAGGGAAGGGAAGGGAAGGGAAGGGAAGGGAAGGGAAGGGAAGGGAAGGGAAGGTGTGGAGGAGTGGCTGAGTGAGAACAGGCATGATTTAGTCTTATTTGACACCCCTGCTCTTAAGCAGATGTAGGTTGAACTAGCATAGGTCTAGTACTCTGTGGAGTGGACTTAGCCATATTTTCCATGCATAATGCCTGCGTCTCCCTTGGTTTGCATGTCCATACAGTAGCCTACTGCAGTGATGTCTTCGTAGGATGTGCTCGGTGCTCGGTGCCCCAGATCCTGGCATGAGATAAAATGGGACATTTGGGAATGCAGGGTTTTTTGGAATAATATTCAAAGTGTTTTCCAAATTGAGGAATGAGGCCAAGCTTTTCTTCCATGTACTCTGTCTGAGGCAGAGAATCCACCACAACTTCTCACATTTTTGCTGATAATATCATTTGTCTCACATTGGAGGAGTTCCCAACTCCTGGCTAGAGCAGAGTCAAAGTGACGGTGTAGACACCTCATTCCAAAAGGGGACTACGCAGTCAGTTTCTAGCAGCAGCTGAGAAAAAGCTCTACTGCAAACCAGACACTTTTTCTTTGGCACGAGTGGTGTTGGGCCTCATGAAATGCAGATTAAACCATCCACAGTTATTCAGAATTAATAGATCTGCAGGTAACACCAGGGTAGTTAGCTCTTGAAACAACAGAGCTTTGCACTTCCTCATCACCAATTTGTCCCCACAAATATGTGGTGCTTTACAGTTTCAGTTATGAAGGGGATGGGGGTTGATTTATTGTTCTTATCATCGGCTCATTACTTTCTTATTCTGTCCAAGGTACCATCACCCTTTCTCCCCAGCCAGTGACCAGGAACTGACAGCCTCCTCTGTAAGGGGCTGAATTTCATTATGCATGTCTTGCATGATCCAGTATGTGTGTCATGCTAGGCCACTAGGATGGGCCTAATCTGACAAGCCTAGGTCTTAAGGAGAGTAGCCATGCCCTAGAAGTGTTTATATCCATTTTGGGAAAAGTAATTCTGTAGTGATCAGATAAGATGCAGACATCTCTACTGTGAATGCCTTGAGCTGGGTGAATAGACTGAGATTCCATAGATTTAATATGGGGAATCTGAGAGGGAAATAGAAAAAAATGATCCTGCTCCACCAATATCACGTTATGAAAAGGCAGCTTAATCCCATGTGGTTTAGACATCTAAAAGTTGGCTTTTTCTAAGGAAGTCATCTAGGTTTCCTCTATAATACTTAGAAAGAAGTGGGCCCTGCCAAAGTCTATAAATCCCATACTTACTTAGGGTTCTAGACATAGTCTGCGTCATGTTCTTTCCCAAATAATACTCTGGAAATCTGGAATAGCCCTTGGGGCCAGTTGGGGTCAACTGTACTGGCCATGCTCCCTCCCAGCTTCTTGTGCCCCTGGCAGAGCAGGAGAACCTGAAAAGTCCCTGCCTGGTGTAAGCCCTGCTCAGCAACAACTAAAATATCCAGACAAATGAACCTTTGTGAGATTCTGTCCCATCCACCTAAACCTTTTGCATAGCCTGGCCTATTCATGTGTCCCAAGCTCTGTAAATCGGGTTTTGTAATTCCAGCCTTCTGACACTATTATACATTTTATTGCAACTGTGTTCCTTAAGAGTGAATTCCCAGATTTGAAAACAGAGCAAGGAAGTAACACCATACTCAAGCCTGGTTTGTCCAAGGGGTGGGCAGTAAAAAGTTACTGCAGACAGGCTAGACAAGAGGAATCTGTGTGATACTGACAGCTTCCTGGTAAAGATTAGTGGAGAAGTGAAGCTGAAGTATTCTGGTGAATAGAGTTAGCATAGTTAGGCCAAAGTAATCAAATAATTTAGGGTGAATGGAACAGGCCACAGATTGAGTTAAAAGAGTTACAGTCAATCTCATTATGAACTGACACATTTGAGTAATTTTAGAAAGCATAGACCAGTACAGTGCAATGAAATAATACTGTTGAACTAGGTGAAGGGAGTGACTTTCCCCACAACATCCTTCTCTCTAAATTGGAGACCTATGGATTTGATGGGTGGACCGTTCGGTGGACAAGGAACTGGCTGGATGGTCGCATTCAGAGGGTAGTGGTCAATGGCTCGATATCCGGAATGAGACCGGTGACGAGTGGTGTCCCTCAGGGGTCTGTACTGGGGAGGGTGCTGTTTAATGTTTTCAACATGACCTAGACAGCAGATCGAGTGCACCCTCAGCAAGTTTGCGGATGACACCAAACTGAGTGGTGCAGTTGACACACCAGAAGGATAGGATGTCATCCAGAGAGACCTGGACAGGTTGGAGATGTGAGCCTGTGTGAACCTCATGAGGTTCAACAAGGCCAAGTGCAAGGTCCTGCACCTGGGTCGGGTAACCCCCACTATCAATGCAGGCTGGGGGAAGAAAGGATTGAGAGCAGCCCTGCCGAGAGGGACTTGGGCATGCTGGTGGATGAAAAGCTAGACATGAGCCGGCAATGTGCTCTGGCAGCCCAGAAGGCCAACCGTACTCTGGGCTGCATCAGGAGAAGTGTGGCCAGCAGGTCGAGGGAGGTGATTCTGCCCCTCTGCTCTGGTGAGACCTCACCTAGAGTACTGCGTCCAGCTCTGGAACACTCAGCACAAGGACATGGAACTGTTGGAGCAGGTACAGAGGAGGGCTATAAAAATGATCCGAGGGCTGGAGCACCTCTCTTACGAGGACAGGCTGAGAGAGTTGGGGTTGTTCAGCCTGGAGAAAAGAAGGCTGCGGGGAGAGTTGATTGCAGCCTTTCAGTACTTAAAGGGGGCCTATAGGAAAGATGGGAAAATCTTTTTAGTAGGGCCAGCTGTGACAGGACAAGGGGTAATGGTTTCAAACTAAAACAGGGCAGGTTTACACTAGATATAAGGAAGAAATTCTTTACAATGAGGTTGGTGAAACACTGGAACAGTTTGCCCAGAGAGGTGGTGGAGGCCCCATCCCTGGAAACATTCATGGTCAGGTTGGACAGGGTTCAAAGCAACCAGATCTAGTTAGCAGTGTCCCTGCTCACTGCAGGGGGGGTTGGACTAGATGACCTCTAGGGGTCCCTTCCAATCCAAAATATGATTCTATGATTCCCTTCTGGAAGACTTAATACTCTGTTGCTGTCTGATTTCTCAGCCATACTCTGTGCCACTGCCAAACCATTTTTATATAAGAAACTCAATAGCCTGGGAGGCATGACACTGCAAGCCTCTCACTCTCACTTTTCAGAGAAGAACAAAGACCCTCCCAGGTTCTACAGTCTCTTACAACTTACTGTCTGAGGTCTGGAAGATCTCCCTTATCCATGCCTGCTCACTCCATGAAACTTTATTGCCCAGTGCCTCTGGAGACAAGCCTTTCACAACCCTCAGAGGCATGATCGAACATAAAGTACACAGGAAAGGGCAGAACAGGTAACTATAACCACCAAATGCATTGTCTTTAGCAGCATGCATCATATTAAGGTAAGAAAATTTGGCTGAGCTTTAAAAAACAGACCTACATCCAAATTACTTCCTTGTGCTGATGTTAAAACTGTCCAGGATAGAGGGTTAACGGCTGTGATTCATGGCAAAATGGACAGTACCAGTATGAACAGAATAGACCTTGTCATTATTGCAGTGTGACTGAATCAGTCTTAGACAGCAGATCAACATGAATGGAGAATGCTCGGATACAGTATAAACTCACGGAGTTTATACAAGATTTGTAAATTAAGGTGGATTGAACAGGTTGCTATACTAGGAGAGTATGGATGGAATAAACCAGGCAAGAGAGAAAGCATGATGGAATAGGACAGGCACTGAGCCAGGATGAGTGTTACATGGTTTTGATGCTGGTCATCATGATGACTTGAGATTTAACTCAGCAACACAATAAGGGGTTTAATAATGCTGGACCACACTAGGGTAGTGGAATAAGATGACATTAATGCTTACCATCATGCACTGACAACTGTCTTCAAGACTCAGGCCCACCTTCAGGTATGATTACCTCATCACATCCAGATCAAAAGAAAGTTCAGAGTGGCCTTTCACTCATTTCTAGAACCTAGCAGGGGTTCTGTGTGGGCCATGTGTATTTGTGTAAATTCTCTGTCCTGCAGTGGCAGGTCTTCATCACAGTAACAGCACATTTTGAGCTCTGAAACTCAAGACTGAGCTGAATGGGAATGAACTAAATGAGGGTAATGAGAATAGGTTAATCTTACAGCTTCTGCTACTTGCAGGACTTTGTCACTCCTTGACATCCTGGTCATACATTCCACCACCTTCAAATCCGGTAGCTTTTAATATATGTTATTATAGGAAGTTTGTCATGGCCATTCTTTTGCTACAATATCCATTATCATTATAGTTCATATCATATAGTTCATTATAGTATACATATGTCTGTGTTTAAATTATTACTTCTATTTTTTATCTTTTAAGTTGAGTACACACACCCTCACAAAGACCACTATCTTCCCTAGGGTCTTCAGCATGAAGTGGCATTTCTCACAGCTGGAGTATCTTCCATCTAATCTTTACAGAAGGAGCAGTCACAGACTATCTGCTGGGCTCCTTTCCTCTGAGGACTACAGACAAACACTTTGTGGAAGCAAAAGTGCTGATCAAAGTTATACACAAATTAAATCCCATATGGTGTTCCCTCAACTAGGGGTCAGGACTCAACTAGACAAGCCAGCTCAAGCAGAATTTTCAGAAAATGCTCAAGGAAGCAGGCTGAAACTTTGATTCCATCTCACTTGGACACTTCCAGTAATCTTTTTTTCTCACACAACTAATCACTTCCTTGCCTCAGAATGTATGGATATTAACAAACTGAATATAAATTGTGAGAGCACAATAACAGATCTGAAAGCTTAATAAGGAATTTTGGGAACCCATTAATATATAGATAAATATATAATTGCTCATTTGGCATTTCTGCTACCACAATGTCCCGTGGTGTAAACAACTACTCTTCAATTATAGCTAACTGCAAGTTTGTCTTATTTTATTTTTGGGTGTTGTGAGTTAACTGTGGTGGGCAGATAAGCACCTCACATTCAGTCAGTTCCCATCCACCATGGGTGTTGGGATGGGGAAGAGGAAAAGAAGAATAAAACCAAGAAAACTTGGTGGTCAAGTTAAAACAAGCAAACAAACAAGATGATAAATAAGTGAAGGATGAGTGGAAGATTAGGGAAGAAAACAATATAAGACAAGTGATGCAAAGGCTATCCTTATGTCACCAGACCGATGGCCAGCCAATTCCTGAGGAAAAGATGGCTAACACCCCCCTAAACCCACTCTTCCCTTTTATGTCTCAGCATTATCGATATTATATTGTATGGAATATATTTTTGGTTAATTTGGGTTATCAGCTTGGTTATGTCCACTCCAAGCCTATTGCGTACCCCTTATTCACTGGGGGGGCAGAGTGAGGGAAACAGAGAAGGCCTTGCAAACCCTGTTCAGCAAAAGATCATAGAATCATAGAGTCTTTTAGGTTGGAAAGACCTTTAAGCTCACCAAGCCCAACTGTTCCCCTAACCCTGCCATCCTACCACTAAACACTGTCCCTAAGCACCTCATCTACCTGGCTTTTAAATCCCTCCAGGGATGGGGACTCTAACCTTCCCTGGGCAGCCCCTACCAGTGCTTGACAACACTTCCGGGGAAGAAATATTTCCTAATATCCAATCTAAACCTTCCCTGGCACAACTTAAGGCCGTTTCCCCTCGTCCTATCACCCACTACCTGAGAAAAGAGACCAACACCCACCTCACTACAACCTCCTGTCAGGCAGTTGTACAGAGGGATATGGTCTTCCTCAGCCTCCTTTTTTCCAGGATAAACAACACCAGTTCCCTCAGCTGCTCCTCATAAGACTTTTGCTCCAGACCTTTCACCAGCTTCATTGCTCTCCTCTGGACATGATCCATCAATGGAACATCTTTCCTGTAGTGAGAGACCCACCACTGAAACCAGCATTCGAGTGGCAGCCTCACTAGTGCCCAGGACAGGGGCACAATCACTACCCTGCTCCTACTGGCCCCACTATTCCTGATACAAACCAGGCTGCTGTGCACTTGTTCCTGAATTGTGACTGGTCATGCTAAACAAAGCAAGGGCAATCAGAGGTTACAGTCTGAGAAAGGACAGCAAAATGCGAAGTATTTTGTGTAAGAATCATCTTCGAAGTGTGTGAGAAGTTGCTTAAGAGTCTGCTGAGCTGGATAACAGAAGAGCCTATTTATCCACATCACATACAACTGTTGCCTATGTAATAGTGCTGTACACACTCTTCCAAGAGTCACACTAAAAGTAATGGTTAGCTTGACTGGAACAAAGCAAGCTGAGCAAAGAAAGCAGTACAGCAAGCTAAGGGCTATGTCTCATGGAGTGAGAAACACCACAAAGCAAAGCCGGCGGGAGCACTGAAGAGTAAAAGGCATACCTAGTTGAACAAGAAATGGTAGGAGAACATAACTAAAACAACAAAACATTTGATAAGATCAGATTATGTTAGATCCTACTACTTGCAGGACTTAACAGTCCTAAGCAGTGAGTTGAACATTGCTGTATGAGAGTGCAAAACTGGCCTAGAATTTACAGACCAGGGAAAGGGGAAGCATTAATGTAGCTTTGGTAACTGAAACTGCAGACAAACATAGCTCATAATCTCTAATAAGTTTCTCTAGCAGCCTTTATAGTTGCCTCTCCAGACGAAATAACTGTGAAGCCAGGTGATCTTCTGTCCTGTAGAAACAACATTTCTGCATATCTGATGTAAAGTGTGTTGTTGTAGTACAGACACTTTCCACGGGGTACTTCCTGCTACATGAGCTGTTCCCACCAGGTATACTTCCCAGTACTCATTCTACTATCCACTCCCAAAACTTGAACTTTCTTTGCTAGATGTTTGTCTAGTTCGTGCAGCTGTGACAATATTTTTTGTTATTATAGATCCTAGAAAAGTGGAAGTACTGAAAAATATGAAGGAAGTAGTGGAAAATAATCACGTTCATTCACAAATAGTTTTCATACACTTTGCAAGAAGCCTTACTGTACCATTGTTTAAATTCCTCTATTTCAGGATCTAACCTTTGTATTCAGTGCTGACTTCTGTGGCCTAAGATTGGTAGAAGCAATCACTCCAGGAACACACAGACAGAATAATCTAGCCCACAATTATACATATAAGCATAATTATAGTCCCTCACCCCCACCCTATCCACTCCAACCCCTCATACCCTACCCCGCCAGGAATCCATTGGAATGAGACAGTGTTGCTTTTCATTTGAGACCTACCCAAACAGTTTCTGAATCAAGTCAAAGTATCACATGGAACCATCAAGTTGTGGCAATTCCTGAGCACACACAATTCAGGAGGCATCAGTTTAAGGACATTGAGGAGACCAAGGTTCTATGAGACAAAGGCTAGGGATGGAGTCAGGATTGCATAACACAAACAAACCTGAATATGAGGTATAGCACTCAAACCTTGGGAATATCTGGATGTGAGGCAAATGGAAATACATTTAGAGCCTATTAAAGGTTACTACTCTGCTCTCTATACACCAGGTAAGAAGTTCCACACAGATACACAGAGCCTCGGGCACAGTCACAGTGGGGGCTTTTGCCACTCATTCTCAATTAGTCTCACTTCAGCCTCCAATGCAGTTGGCTGTTGGGATCCGCCTGTCACTCCAGAAATACAGATGGATTCTGCCCCTTTATAGCCTGATATCCTTAGGATATGATGTTCACCAGTCCCCATCAGAGCTCTATATTTATGTGTGTCTAATGTGCCAGGCCATCGAATCCACAGACTCCAGTAAACCTGGTTGTCCCTTTCCTCCACCTTGCTGGTCATAGTATTCATTACTCACTTCCTGTGAATGTGAATCAAAAGTCCTCTTATTAAGATTGGGGTTAAAAGCAGCCCTTCTACTTGGTCTGGAGAACTGCTCACTGGAAACTGGAGCAGAAATTTTCCTGGATGAACAAGGAAAATTGTTTTTACTTGCAACTCATGAACTCGTGCCTCTAGGCTTGAGGAAGGTATTCCATCCCATTTATTCACGTCCTCTCCATGGTCACGCAGCTATAACCACAGCATGGGAATACACATAGTGTGTATTCGCTCTATCCAGCCTCTTGAGCAGAGGGATGTTAACTCCTAATGGCTGAGATACTGCTCCATACAGGTGAGGAGTAGGACATATCCTTTTTTAGTTGCTGGAACTCCCAGGACAGTTTTTCAGACAGTTTTTCCACAGATGAGATGCAGACACAGAGGGAGAAAGTGAGACTTTCTTTGTATTGATAGAGTTGGCCAACCAATTCATCCACCATTTATTCTTCTCCACCTTTCCATGTCATTACTGCCAATGACTGCACGCAACGATGGTATGCTCTGTACGAAATTTCACCATGTGTTATGTTCACCTGACTTCATCTGGATCTTTGGATAACTGCTCGTTGTTCAATTTACCATAAAATACCTTCAGCATGGAAATTTCCTCAGGTACTGGATACCTCTCTCCATGGTGGTATACTTGCCTGGACGACATCTTCCTTGAAGGGATACCTTTCCTTCATGCTTTCAGAGGCTGAGGGCTTGTGTGCTTTTTCCAATCACTTTGTCAATGCCCCCTTGCTGCTTGGCTTCCTTACCCTCCAATTCCAGGCTACTGGACCCGTTATGCCAGCATTGGAGCAGGCAAGTGATAATGTGCTCACCTGGAAGATGACTGAAATCTTTTCCTGTATATCGCAGCTCACTCAAGGATAGCGATTAGGTGATTAGCATCTCATTTACATGTTCTCTGTCTTCCTTCTCCTGTTCTTGTAGTTCATCTTCATCCCTTACTAAACGAGCCAATTTTCTTGTGTATTTCTTCTTGTGACTGATACCAGCATGTGTTGGTTCTCTGGTTCAGCCACAGCACCTGTAGCCAGGGTTGGAGTAGCAGCAGTGCCTGTTGCTGGGGTTTTAGTAGCTGCAGTGCCTGTTGTGGGAGTAGATATCTGATAGTATTCTTAAATAATGTCCTAGTTTTGGCTGGGATAGAGTTCATTTTCTTCATAGAAGCTAGCATAGTGCTGTGTTTTAGATTTAGTACTACAAGAATGTTGATAACACACTGATGTTTTTAGTTGTTGCCAAGTAGTGCTCAGAATACTCAAGGACTTTTTTGAGCTTCTCCTGCTCGGCCAGGTGCATAACAAGCTGGGAGGGAACACAGCTAGGACAGCTGACCCACACTGACCAAATAGCTATTCCATACCACATAACGTCATGCTCGGGGGGAGTTAGTTGGTCGGTCAGTTGCGGGGAGAGTGATCGCTGCTTCGGGACTGATCGCGGCTCGGGGAGTGATTGCTGCTGGGGACGGGCTGGGCATTGGTCAGCGGGTTGTGAGCAACTGCGTTGTGCATCGTTCGTTCTGTATATTCTGTTACCATTCTCATTATTATTTTCTCTTATCAAACTGTCTTTATCTCAGCCCACAGCTCTAACTTTTCTTCTTCCCGATTCTCTCCCCCATCCCACTGAGGGAGGTGTGGAGAGAGCAAACGGCTGAATGGTGCTTAGTTGCCAGACGGGTTAAACCATGACACATAGTTGTTTAACCCTAGGCAAGAACTGAACCACTTTCAGGAGATGTAGCAATAGGGCCATGCTGGTTTGAGCATACAAAGGATATTCAATATTCTCAAGAGCTGTTTTTACTAGCCTGAAGGAGAAAGGGAAGGAGAAGGAGCGGGGAGAAGTGTCCCCATGTTGTCTCCCCATAGATTGAATCTCTGAAGAGAAAATGTAAACAGTGTAATTATTAATAGTTTCCAAGAGGTGGCTCCCAAGATATGGAGATGATGGCAATGCTGAGTACAAATACCAGATTACTTTTGTGACCAGATTACTCTTGTGACCAGATTACTCTCATGACGTTTTGTCATATCATAAACCAGTGTTACGCAGTGCAGCAAAATGATAATCTTAATCTAGCTCCCAGAGGTGATAAACGAACAACAGATAATATATACTACAAGTACGGCATTACATAGCACAACTCTGAGAGCAAGTAAGTCAACATTGTGACCAGCGATTACTAAACCAATATAAAGAATGCTTATCACAAATTTGTCTTAACAAGATCCAGTCAGATCTGTAGTTATCTCAACCCTTTGTGTCCCACATCATTGTACTCAAAAGGACTGTTTCAGTTTAACCTGGCAGGCACCTGTTTTTAACCACATAGCCATTCGCTCACTCCCCAGCTCCAGTGGTATGGTGAGAGATTTGGAGAAAGAAACCTGAACATTTGTGGGTTGATATAAAGACAGTTTAATAGGACAGAAGAGAAAGGGAAAAAATTTAAAAGAATAGTATTGGGTTGGGCTGAGATTGAGTTAGTCTTCCCCATATATGCCCTCACAGTGCTGTCCTTTCTGTTGACAACTGAAAGCTGTTGATAAATTAAAATAGGTTAGAACAGTGCAGAAAGTCTTCACTGTTCCTAACCTAGGAGTAAGGCTCAACCAGGATGCCTTTCAGAGCTTAAAAGATACTTGAAGAGATTTCCTTAGGTTCTTAGTAGTCCAAGCTCTGGTTTTTTTTAGCTCCATGTGCCTCTCAACATTGAATGCGCAAATGAAAAACTTGTGTCCAGATTTCCATCAAACTTGAATATGTGACCAGATATTATGGCTCAGAATGGGAGCTGGTTTAGATTGCTGTCAGTTTCTTAGTGTCTTTGTATTTATGTGCTCCTCTGATTTAAATAAGGTAGAGTAGGTCTCTTGAAATACATTAGTGATATCTCTGAGGTATAATAACACTGCTTCTTTGGCATGAGTGGGGTAAGATCTCACTGGTGTAACTCAGCACACCTCAAAGTGTGGTAAAGTTACTGGTCACTGTAAGAGGAAAAGAGATGATTTCACTTGAGTGAATGAGAGCCAGGTGCCCATGTTGGTATGTTAAGAGGTTGTTATTAAATCCCAGGTTCAGATGATATGGATAATGCATTGCTATCACAACATTCTTCTTCTATTCTCCATCCACACTAAATCTTGCCCTACTTGTTTTCCTGAAGAGTGCATAGGAACTAAGCATGGGTATATCAGCCCAGAGGAGACTATTTTATTTTGTTGGGGCTAGCAGATGTCCGTGAAACAACAGGTTTGAACAAGCTTGAGACAGTGGGTGTAAAATGTACAGAACAAACAAAACTAATGAGCTAAGCGTAATGATCTGAGCAAGAAATGAGTAGCATACTTGACTGACACATAAGTGGATTAAGCTCAAATGTTCAAACTTGGAAATAACCCTGATGGATTAAAATTGAACACATACAGTAACACATTTGACCAGGCCAGAGAAGAAAGAGAGTTCTTCTCTAAAATAAATTAGGAAGGCAAGACTAGGTAGGAACGCCATTTGCTT
>JADKXX010005427.1:0-14537 GCA_017310255.1 Butorides virescens | reverse complement strand
CCTCCCAAAGGCAACATCGCCAGTAATAAATAACTTCGGACAGCAGTTGGAGCAGGGGACACCAAAGCTGGGTAACACACGTCAGACAGCTAAGTATTGTATTTGGTACAACAGATCAAGTAAGGGAGCTGGATATCATAAGGAGGTGGAGACAGCAGATAACATCAGACTGGAGGGCAGATAACATATTTAAGACAGTGGCTAGCATGGATAAAGAATGGATAATCCAAGACAGACCAATAGAATAATATATATGAAGTGTGCTGTGACAAGTAGTGTGGTGAATAGGACACTAGAGCAAAAGGTTCAGGGCTTGAAAATCAAGCTGAGTTACTGGGGTACAAGTGTGTCATACCAGCACTGTTGAGTCCAAAATTCTAGGCTCGGAACACAGCTGAGGAGTAAATGCCATGTAAGGTCATTAATTGTTTTCAGATGGCAGTCTCCTTTGACCACTTTAATGGGGCATAGATCAAAACTTACGGTGTAGAAAAAGGGTAGTTCCTGACCTGGTTATGCTGTGTCATGCATTGCATATACTTTGACAGTGCAGTGCTTCAGTACTGGGAAGGGGAAGGCGTCTGTAACTCAGAATGGTATGGCCCCACTGCCCTCTCACTCTGAGGCACTCTCCTGATCTTAACTTGTAGATTCTGGTGTAAAAAAGAATCAGATAGGAAAGGACTAATTTTTAATATACCTCCTTATGTACTGCTGATGGTGAAAAAGAGGAGGTGTAGTCTGAGGGACTCCAGGGCACTCATTGCAGGTTTATACTAGGAGAAGAGTAGGAGATTCTGCCCTGCTGTTCTAGTGGAGATATTTTTGTTTTACATGAGAGCATGTGGCTTAAAATTCTTCAGCCTGACTCAGTAGGACTGCATTAACTTTGGTTAAAGCAATTTACACCAGCCAGGAATATTACCTATGATCACTGTCTGTTGCGTAGAAGCAGTCATTGCTGCCTTTGGTCTTTGCTCCTGGGAGCTGTTAAATAACATTATGCGTTCTCTGGCTAGGGTTAAATAAGGCCCTATTTTCTTGCAGATGTACATTGGCCCAGTGACCCAAGTGCAATTTCTTGACATGCCTGGAGCTGTTCAGAAGATTTTGAAAAACCCTAACTCTCTCTCAGCTCTGATGTCACAAGGGCATAACTTCAGAGACACCGGTACTCCCAGTGTTATCTAGATTTGGATTGATGTGGTCCTGCCTTCCGTTCAGGAAATATTTGTCTTCATTAAAAAACTAAGAACAATTAACTGGAGCTAACAAGGACTTCTGGGATTAGACTCACTCCTGAGATTAAAAACTTTCTAGCTCTGATTGTCCCTCTCTCCTATACTCTACCACCTAGTGCCTCCCCTGGGAGGGACTCAACTAAACAAAAAGGCCTAGTTAATACTTGGTGAAACTCTAGTGTCTTGGGATGAATGCACTCGGTATCTTGGAAAGAAACTTCATTGTCTTGGGAAGAGGGGACAAGAAGCAGGGGATGTGACTAAAGGTAGAAGGGAAGAGCTGGAGAAACAGAAAGAAAGAAGAAAATTCAAGATATTGTTAATATCAAAGGAAAATCTGAGGTCAAAACACTGCTGTAATTTGCACTGTGCCTTAAATGCAAACTTCTCAGGTCTTCCTGAGACTCAGTCATCTGTGTGAACACTGACACGCTGCAGTTAGTTCCTGATCCGTTCCAATTTAAAGTAAAAATAATCTGCTTGTTAGCACAAGAATGATTTTCTTGTTCAGACCAGATAGGTTAATTCATAGCAAGTGTGCTCCAGGAAAAAAGGACCATTTTGGATTCATGACCTCTGTGTACTTTCTCACAAAGAAGTCAAATTCTTTAAATAAGACCATCAGAGACACTATGTGTGTGCGAGAAAGGATCGTGGTAAGACCCAACTTATCTATAGCTCATCCCTGTACAAATCAAAAATATCTCCACCACCTGGTGCTACACTCTCAATCAATGTTGAAAAACACTACTAAGTTTCCTTTGTCAAAAGACACAATTCTTTTAAAGCATGGTTTTCTCAGGAGAGCACATATACCAAAGTCTGAATGGCTGTTCATGATGGCACACTGGGTTGCAGGAGTAAGAATATCCCTGGGTAGGTCTCACTTCACATTTGCTGCTGTGAATGATATACAAGACTGATTCAAATACCAGATTCAGATGCCTCAGGGTATCTGAGACATCTGCCGAGTGCTTGCAATCGGAAAACAGGACCTTTTGGGGACTCCACTTCCCCAGAGCAGAATTACTCTGGGCTTTTTTTTTAGTGTTAATGCACCGGTGTGTCAGCGTGTGAAGCAGTCTATACTAGAAAATAAAGTGTACCAAAGACTACTTTCTAGCTTTGAGACAAAGTGGCATGCCAAAGACCCATGTCTCTAAAACTAAAGTATTTTACATGCTTATATTAGATCTCTGCTTTCCAAGCTGTCTATAACTAATATATCCTGGAATTTCCTAAACCTCCATCTACATTCGGGCACCATCTTCTGGAATTTGAGCCCTGCCCTGACTGATTTCAGCTCACTACTAGAAGACATGATCAAGTAGATTACGGGAGAGGGATTATAAAAGCTGATTTTAATTTCCTTACATCCTGTGCTACTTTTAGCTGCAGCAGAGTCTCTAGAAAAGGGGATTCTGAAAAAATCTTTTGCCTGTCCTCACGCACTCCAGGCTGGTCAGTCATTAAGAATGGGATTGATAAAAGGCATATTTCTATAGCATGCTGTAAAAGAGCTTGCTAGATATACATCACAGTAGATATCCTATATGTTAGAGAGCAAATGTTTTCATGAACCCGAGAAGGGATTACGGAAATAAAGTATCTCTGGTTGATGCTAAAGATATAAATTTTAGAATAATACAATAATTTAGGTTGGAAGGTATTTCTGGAGGTTGTCTGGTTGAATTCCTACTCACAGCAGGGTGAACTAGGTCAAATTGCCCAGGGACTTGTTCAGTAAAGTTTTTAATATCGCTAAGGATATGTGCCTCTTTAAGCACAAGTTCCAATATTTTGAGTGTTAGAGAAAAATATATCACGCTGAATATAATAGCCTTAGAGAGACAAGGCTATTTCCACTCCATGTCCCCAACGCTGAAGTTTATTCCCAGCAGGCGCATGCACAAAGAGCACACATTTACATCACATATGTAGATGCATATGTACATGCATGTGTACGTATATACACACGTAATCATTGCTGACTCCACAGATCACAGACACCGTGTATCTCTGAGTCAATCATCCAAATAAGTCCTTTTTTTAAAAAGAGTTTTTTTAGATTAATTTTCATGTCACTTTAAGGTAGGTTTGCAATAAAGATCAAGTGAATTTTGTGATACTGCATCCTCTCTGTCCTCTCTGTCCATACAGAAACAGTCTGTACTTGGCAGATATGTTTACCTGTGGTAAGATGAAACACACACTATTCTCTGAATATTGTGAAAAAGTTTCTGTGGACATCATCTAAAAATAATTACACAGTGATGAAGGAAAGAAATTCTCAGAGAAGAGGACAATGGACATAATGAGAAGAATGCAACAGCTAAGACATCAGTCTTCTGGTGAGTTCTGTTTAAGATATTTCCCATATGATCTCTTCAGCTCTAGTCTGTGAAGAAAAAGATCTGAAGGGTAATGATTCATTTTACTTTATCTTGAACATAAAGACCTATGGCTGGGTTGATAATTGTGTTCTGAATGGAGAAAAACAAAGTAAAAACACATTTTATGTGTTCCAGACAAGATTTCTGCTGTAGTAAGAGAAACTATCACTTAGACATCTCCATTGCTGTATATTGTTTGTGTGTGAAGTGCAAATGAGAAGTTTATGCAAACATATCTATACCTTAGGCTTCTGAATTGAGAGCAGATGGAAACAATTTCCCTTTTTCTGCAAAGAAGAGGTTGATTTTGGGATGAAAGAAACTACCTGAGTGTTAAAGAAATGGGTGGTTATAGGAAGTTGGTTTGAGACCTGTTCTTTTAAAAAGGAAGGATAAAAGGATATAATTTATTTTTTCTTTTCCCTCCGGTTGTGATATGTACCCATTTGGAGGATTCATGGGATCCTAGATGACCTCTTCACTCTTCTTATTTTCTTTGCTAAGCTAAAACAGTGGATGTGAATTAACCTTTAAGATAGAAGTGTAAAAGAGGCTGATTTGCATAAGGAATTGCTTGTTCGTTATTATCCCAATAAGACAGGCACACAGACGCTGTCATGTATCATTAAAAAAGCTATTTATTAGAGCTAATATAGAAGAGAGGATAGTATAGATAAAGCTGCCTCACTTCAGATACTGGGAACCCCAAACTGTGAACCATCAAAAGGGCCTCTGCTTAACATGCAGCATGCCAGGCACATTGTGTCAATGGAAGCGTTACTCCATTTTTGTCATTTGAGTTAGCATAGGATTTTTTTAAAAAATAGTATCCATCATTTCTACTGTCAGAGAGAAAGGATGTTCACAGAATTTCTTGCCGCAGAGACAAGGCCATGCAGGTGGTGTAATTGCTGGTACCAAGTGAGAGATGCCTGGAGTCTCCGTTGCCAGAATAAGCTTCTGAGTTTATCCTGTAACCAGGGGATTTGTGCAGCACAACAGAGACCTGAAGACCAAGCTGTATATGCAGCACAGCACAGACGTGGATGTCCTCAGGGTAGGTGTTATGTGGATCATGAGGTCCTCACTCTGCAATTGTCTGTTACAGTCCACTTTTTCCCTCTTCAGATTCAACCAGTAGTAAATCTGACCACCTATTCCTGAGACAAATACACAGACACACACACAGAACAATATACACATGGTGGACACTGATATGGCCAGTCACATAGGCTGCCATAGCCTAGGCTCTACTGTCAAAAGCAGACATACACAGAGCATTCTCTATGTTCTTTAGTCCAAAACGGATGGTGGTGAGTAGACCCTGCCTGGATGTCAGGTCCCCTCTGAAGCCACTCTATCAATCCCACTCCTCAAGTGGTAATGGGGAGAAAATTATGACAGAGATGGAGGCATCACTCAGCAATTGCCATCATGGGAAAAACATACTTGACTTGTGGAAAATAATTTATTACCAACCAAATCAGAGTAGGAAAAAGAGAAATAAAATAAAATCTTAAAACACCTTCCCCGCACCCTCCCTTCTTCCCGGGCTCAACTTCACTCCAATTTTTTTCTATCACCTCCCCCTGCACGGCACAGGGGGATGGGGAATGGGGTTGCAGTTCATCTTACGTTGTCTCTGCTGCTCTTTCCTCCTCATATTTTTCCCCTGTTCCAGCATGGGGGTCAGCATGGGTCCTTCCCATGGGCTACAGTTCTTCACAAACTGCTCAAATATGGGTGCTTTCCAAGTGTCCTTTCCATGGGGTGCAGTCATCAGGAATGGACTACTCCATTATGGGTCACCGACAACCTTCTTCAGGTTCTCCAGAGGCTGCAGTGGATATCTGCTCTAATGTTGACCTCCATGGGATGCAGCCTGCTTCACCATGGTATTTACCATGAGTTTCATGGTAATCTCTGGTCTGGCGCCTGGAGCACCTCCTCCCCTTCCTTCTTCACTGACGTTGGTATCTGCAGAGTTTTTCCTCTCACATATTCTCATTCCTCTCTTCCAGTTGCTGCTGTGAAGCAGTTTTTCCCCTTCTTAAATATATTATCACAAAGGCAGTAGCACCATCACTGATTGGCTCAGCTTTGGTCAGTGGCATGTCCATCTTGGATCTGGCTGGCACTGTTTCTAATAGACATAGTGGAAGCTTCTTGCATCTTCTCACAGAACCCTTGTAGTCCCCCAGTACCAAAACATTGCCATACAAACCAAATACTTTCCACCCCTTGCCTCTGTGAATCACATGCTTAAGATTATCATTAAAATACACATTCATCACATAATCTTCACAAGCTTTACTTACATCAACGAAAAGAATTCCCCCACTGAAATCCAAATAACATAAACACAACACCAAAAAAAGAGGACAATTTACACACAATCCACGCCTTGTCCCTTCACAATTACAGCAACCAAATTTGCCCATGTTCATTCTGCTCTTCTCTCTTTAGCTGTGTTCAGTCCATGTTTTGCATCTCCCAATTACTATCCTTATCTCCAGATACACACACTGTGTACCAGAAAGGACTGTATTGGCTGAGAGGGATTAAATTTCCCCATAGCAGCCCTCATAGTGCTGTGCTTTGTATTGGTAGCTACAAGGATGTTGACAACACACCAGTGTTTTGGCTGCTGCTCACACAGTGTCAAGTCTGTGTCTCCAATTCCCCCCTCTCATCCCCAAAGACCACGATGCTGGGGGTGGCAAGATCTTTGGAGGGAACATGGTCAGAACAACTGTCCAAGGGGCTATTCCATACAATATGATATCCACTCAGCAATAAAGCTAAGAGAAAGGGGGATAAGTGGGGGCATTTGTTATTATGAGCTTTGGTTTCTGGAGCAACACCTATGCTTCTCAGGAAGTGGCTGGACATTGCCTGCTGATGGGAAGTACAGAATAAATCTTTTGTTTTCCTTTGGTTTTGCATGCAGCCTTTGTTTTTGCTTTATTCAACTTGCTTTATCTTGACCCATGAGTTCTTTTCCATCTTATTTTCTTTCCTTCTATCCTGCTGAGGAGGAGGAGTGACAGAGTGGCTTGGTGGGCACCTGGTGTCCAGCAAAGGTCAACCCACTACACAAGCACACACACATTTGCAGATCCCCCAAGCACTGGTGCAGCCCTTCTCTCTGTCTGGTACCCCAGCTGAGATTTCAGCCCCCTGATCCACCCTACAGGTCCCCTACTCGCTGCCTGGTCCAGCTTGATGTTCCAAATGTGCAGCTCTCACACACTTGTCCCACAGGCACTCCTCGCCTGCAGGACCCTCCCAGGTACAAACATGGAGCCTCTGCCTTCCTGACATCCCTACCTGGACTTTGTGCCTCTTACTTCCTGTCTTCTCCAGACTGAAGATTGCAGAGAAGTGATCTCCCGGCTTGCTAATCTAACTAATCCACGTACATAAACAAGGAAAATTAGTATGCCATAGCTCTAATTGTTTAGCCTAAGTTTCTTATTTTTTTTGAGAAACTTGGTTGTAGATGCCAGCTGATATTCACTGGTGCTCAGAAAATGGTAAACTCCACTGATGTTCAGCAACAGGCTGTCTATCTTGGTGAGGTGGGCTTTAAACTGAAGGGCTTGGGGGTGTGGTGCAGAATGGGAATGCTCATGCCATCACAACCAACTGGGGTGTGAAGCCAACCGGTGCAGTGACAAATGTTCCTTAGCTGTCTCACTAGAATTGAACCAGAAGAGCAATCACCTTAAGTGTATGTTTTCAAATGCATAGTCTGGGAAACAAACAGGAGGAACTGGAGCTCCATGCCCAGTCAGAAGGTTATGATATAGGAGTCACTGAAACATGGTGGGACAGCTCATATAACTGGGGGATCACTATTGACGGTTATAAGATGTTTCACAAAAACAGGCAGCAAAGAACAGGCGGAGGAATCACACTCTACATTAAGGAAAACCTCAAATGTATCAAAGCCAACTATGGTGATTGTGAGTGCTCTACTGAATGCCTCTGTGTCAAAATCAGAGGGGTTGTCTCCAAGCAGGACCTTACAGTGGGCATCTGCTACTGACCTCCAAACCATGATGGTAAAGCTGAGGAAGCAATATTTGGGGCAATAAAGCAAGCCTCTGGCCAACAGAACCTGGTCCTTATAGGTGACTTAAACTACCCAGATATTTGCTGGTATAACAATACAGCAGGTTACATGTAATCCATCAAGTTCCTGGAATGTAGAGAGGACAGTTTCTTCAAACAAATATTAGATGTGCCAACAAGGAATGAGACACTGCTGGGCTTTCTCTTCACAAACCAAGAAAACCCGCTTTTTAATACCTCGGTTAGTGACAACCTTAGCTCAGAGGGGATCTCATGCCTTTTTACCAGTATTTAAAGGGTGGCTACAAAGAAGCTGGAGACTCCATTTTCACAAGGAGTCATATGGAGAAGATGACTGTTAATTTGTACAAGTTAATCCGAAAATAATTCCGCCTGGACATGAGAGGAAAAATTTTCACAATAACAGTCAACCACTGGAATAATCTCCCCTGGGGAGTGGTTTACTGTGTCACATTGGACACTTTCAAGACTCAGCTGGACAGTGTGCAGGGCCATCTTGTTTAGACTGTGCTCTTATCTAGAAAGGTTGGACCATATGATCCTTAAGGTTCCTTCCAACCTGGGATGCTATGTTTCTATGATAGAATAGAAAAGAACAGAATAGAATAGATCAGTTGGGAGAGACATAAAATTATCATCTTGTCCAACACCCTAACCAATTCAGGGCTGACAAAAAGTTAAAATGTTACTGAGGGCATTGTCCAAATGCCTCCTAAACAGTGACAGGCATCACCCACCTCCTAAGGAACAATTTCTAGAGTTTGACCATCTTCTCTGTAAAGAAATGTTTCTTAATGTCACAGTTTCCCCTGACAAAGCTTTGAACATTCCCACGTGTCCTGCCAATGAATCCCAGGGACAAGAGATCAGCAACTCCCTCTCCATGTCCCAACCTCAGGAACCTGTAGAGAGCACCGAGATCACCCCTTAGCCTCCTTTTCCTCAGAGTAGATACATGAAGAGTCTTTATCTGCTCCTCATAGAACATAATTTCTGGCACTTTCATTAGCTTCGTTGTCCTCCTCTGGATGTATTCAATGACCTTCTTAAGTTGTGGGGCCCAGAAATGCACTCAGTATTCAAGGTGAAACAGCACCAATGCCGATCTTTGCATACTGTGTTTGATGCATCCCAGGGTGTAGTTTGCCCTTTTGGCTGCCAGGGCACACTGCTGACTCTTATTGAACCTGCTGTCAACCAACACCCTGATCTCTCTCTGCAGGGCTGCTTTCCAGCCACTCCTCTCCATATTTGTACTTGTGCACCGCATTACTCTATCCCAGGTGCAGAATCCAGCATGTGGACATAATAAATTTCATGCCATTCACCATTGCCCAGTTCTCTGATCTTTCTAGATCCCTCTGCAAGGCCTCCTGTCCCTTGAGCATGTCAGCAGCACCTCCCAGTTTAGTATCCTCAGCAAATTTGCTGATGATACATTCAGCTTCTGCACTAGATCATTGAAAAATATATAGGACAGAACTGGCCCTAGAACTGAACTCTAAGGAACTCCACTGGCTACTGGTCGCCAGATTTCACTGTTCTCCCCTGATTCCACTGATTGGCTCTCCATCATCTGCAAAAAGGCAGTTTAGACATTTAGGGTCCAACAGGTAGACAGCGGCAGCTAGTATATCCTATATTATTTGAAACAATTACACATGCCAATAGATACAACTCAACACTTAAGATACATTCAGAATCTTCTGTAGTTACAGCTTGAGGCTAGAGAAGAAACAATGGAGCATCTCATGGAACTAAACACTGATCTCTAGGTAATCAAATTGTGCATCTTTATATTGACTTTGCATTTTAGACACTTATATTTAATACATCTGGAGCTGAACCTTACTCGAATAACATTGTTCATGTATTTAAATACATTTTACATATAATTTGAGATACTCTAGTGTGTCTCAGAGGTCTGGAAGATAAAACAATCTCTATGGGAGACGTACACTCTTCTGATGTGACCAATGGAGGACTAGAATATCCTACTGTATCTCAAATGTCACCTAATACTTTTCACATTTTGATGCACAGCATTATATATCCAGTCCGTTCGCCCTAATACATTATAAGGTAAGTATGGATATGCATCTGCAGGATCTATTCAGCAGTACAAGGAGTATACAGAGAAACATTCATTCTCCCCAGCTTTTTTTTAGCTGCAATCAGCTATTTTCATCTACAGTTGCTTCTTCCTCCTAAATTTAAAGCCCTAGAACCTAACTGCTTTTCACTATAGAAATTATACAAGGTATTTTCTAAGTCAAATATTCTGCATTTTGGAGAACCCTGCATTTTTTCACTTCTCAGGAGTTTTTATCAATCCCTGTTTCTCAAACTGTAGACAAGGGCATTGTTTAGCAGTGTGAGGACCATGTAAATTACAGACAGCCATTTGTTCAGTTTGTCAGACTGCAAGTCTTCGATGAGAACAATGATTAGAGTGAGCTGAGTGCCTTAAAAGATAATTTCCACTGCCCTAAACTGCAGTTTCCCACCTATCAATTCCCTGAATAAACTGAAGTGTACTTACACCCTTATACAGTCTAAGGTCCATACTCTTCTAATGGACTTTCTCATTGCCCTGAGTATCTTGAAATCCACTTCCATGGTCATTGCAGCCAAAATTGCCATTGATTATCATCTCCCTGACCAGTTCAACCTTGGTTGGTACAGAAGATCTAGTTTATCTATCCAGCATTGGTATTAAGAATTTATCCTTGATACCCTTGAGGTTTCCTTGTGTCCAAATCCATATACATCAATGCTGCCCACATGAAAATGCCTCTGTGAAGCCTATGACGATTGGTGTTCATGCCTATGACACCATATTGTTAAAACAGAAAAGATTAATCCCATGCCTATTATGCAGACACCTATAGCATAATATTAAATAAATAGGCCCTAAAATGGATATCATTAAGATTAATATGGGAGTATTATTACAATTAATATATGGTAATTCATTATCATTTTACAGAACAATAATAGCTATGAAAAAATTAATTCAAACATTTAAAATTCTTTAAGTACAACACTGTTGGTAGCAGCAACAGCACCTAACAATGACATGTTTTTCTCTACCTTGTTATTATCTAGCTTGCTATAATTAGGAAAAAACACCTGAGAGACAGGAGTGAGACTACGTGAGAGAATCAAGGATGCAGACACCAAGGTCAGTGAGGAAGGAAGGGAGGAAGTGCTCCAATATTCCTACATCTTTTTGAAAATTATAAATCTCATTTTTAGGATTTTCAAAATTAAGTTATCCATCACCCTAGGTTCTAGTATGACTTAGTTGTATTGCTTTTGTAGCACAGTAATTTACAGCCAGGTGTAGTTCAGTCATTAAAGCACCTTCATGAATGAAAAGGAGGTATTTCCACATAGAAACAATGACACAATTTATTCCTTGCCAAAATTCAGTGCAGAGAGACAGTCAGCAATGAACAAGTTGTACCAACCTTACTCAACTCTATTTCCAGAAGGAAACCTTGCACTACTGTCCATGTTCTTCTGTATCTTTAGCCTAGGAAATTATTTGTGTGCAGAGAAGCTTGTGCCTATGATCTTTCTTAGAATCTCTTTCACTTCCTTGTTCCTCAGACAATAGATTAGGGGGTTCAGTGCTGGAGTGAATACAGCATAAAAGACAGACACTATTTTGTTGAGGTTGAATGGATGGATCCTCCTGGGCCTGGCATATATGAAAAGCGTGGCTGAGAAAAAGATAATGACTACAGTGAAATGGGAGGTACAAGTGGAAAAGGCTTTTCTCCTTCCCTGGGCTGAAGGCATACACAAGATTGTTGACAAGATGCAGCAGTAGGAGAAAACAATGACCAAGAGAGGTACCAGCAGGATCACCAAGGCTAATGCAAAATCCACTGTCTCTGCAATGGACATGTCAGTGCAGGAAAGGTTCAGGACTGGAGAGATGTCACAAAAGAAGTGGTTTATGACTTGTGGACCACAAAATGAGAGGCGTGAAATAAAAGACACCTTGACCAAGGAAATGGAAAAGCCTCCTGCCCATGAGAGAATAGACAGCTGAAAGCAGAGCTTGTGAGTCATGATGGTGGTGTAGCGCAGCGGATGGCAGATAGCCAAATAGCGGTCATAGGCCATTACAGCCAATAGGACACATTCAGTGCACATAAGGGCGATAAAGAAGTATAACTGGGTCATGCAGCTGGAGAATGAGATGGTCATGCTCTGCCTCCAGAACCCAAACAGAAGCCTAGGCAATGTTACTGAGACATACCAAATCTCCAGGAAGGACAAGTTCCCCAGGAAATAATACATGGGCTTTTGGAGGCGATTGTTCCTTTTCACCACAAAGATGATGATTGCATTCTCAGTTATTGTTACCATGTAGGTGACCAGAAAGAGCAGGTAAAGTAAGGTCTGAACCTGCAGCCCATAGGAAAATCCCAGAAGAATGAACTCACTGATAGAAGTTTGATTCTTCATTCCATATTGGGTGCCCACAGCTATCCCTGCAGGTGTCAAAGCAGAAGAAAAAGCAAACGTAAGAGCTCCACAAAAGAAAGTTAGTGTGAAGAATTAGGGCACTTAGTAAAGTGCTTCCTGTGGAAACTTTTTACAAACTGGAACAGAAATTTGTTACAAGAAAGAGAGGCATTCATGTCTTTGTTTCCCATGACTTCTTATTTGGCTTTCAATAACAACACTGGAAAAACAACCCAAAACATAGCCCCAAATAGCTACATAAAACCTCTGTAATGCACGCTATTTTCCTGTAGGATGGAGTACAGATGGGTACAGAGACTCTGACTGCTGATGTTCACATTGTTGAAAACAACACCACAAAAGTTCAGGTAGTATATAGATTAAAAAGGCTAAAACCATAGATGTAATATTAATTGAACATATGGTTTTGAAAATATTGGACTTTCTTCATGTCCTATTATGAAATTATCCACCTCTGTATTTTTACCTGATAGCAGTGAGGTTCATCAGAAGAGGCTGCTATGGCGATTACAAGTCTCTTAGCTACATATTTTAGGCGTTTATGTTTAAGCAAGAAATTGTTGGTGAAGATGAAGACTGGCTCATCCAGTGGGTGATTCATTTAACTTTTATTAAACACCAGCCTTTTGACGAAAAGAATAATTCTTTCTCATTTCCAGTTTGCCCTAGTCAATGGTTTAACTTCAATAACTTAAAGTACATATTGCATGGTTTTATTGACTGTTTTACTCTAGATTTCTTAATTCTTAAGGCATTAATTAAGGATTGGTAGCCTAGAATATAACATTGTCTTTAGATATATCTCCCTCACGTCACATATTTGCAGTCTAGGAATGCCTATTTCTATTCACAGACATTTCAGTGATACTTGACTGACCTTGAAGTAGTTGTCTGTACCGTAACTGATTTAAGATGGAGGTGATGAGATTTATTCTTATGGCTTTTAAAGGAAAAAGAGAGCAAATAATGAACATGTAAACATAGCTCATTCCAATCTACTGACTTTTAGATTTTACAACTCATTAATTTATGCATGTTAGTGTATGCATGCGAGAAAAAGATGTCTGTTCAAAAGATGCATTGATCTATCCAGAACAGTAACATACTCTTTAGCTATTTTCTTTCATCAGCTCTGTGAACCTGTGTGGTCCTTTTACTAATTAAGGGATGACAAATTTGACTGGAGGCAAGGAACAAAGCTCTGGCAGTTTCTTTCTCAAAATATGAAACAAGATAACTCAGAAAATGGAAAGCGGAATACTCTTTCAACGCTTTTTGTCCATCCAAAAGTGAAAAAAAATCACTTTTTACAGAAAAAGTCCTTTGCAAGTTCCATGAGGCAAAGGAGATCCTGAGCAAAAAAATCATTACCCGTAGAGAATAGCAGTGACTATCTAAAGCCCAGTGAAGATTAAAAATGGCATCAGAGATCATCAGGCATCTGCTCTCACATTCAGCACCTACAGTGCTTCTTCTATCCTGTCTCTAATACTCATGTCTTCCTAATGAACTTAATAAAAAGGACTCTACATCTCCATTTAGAAAAGTCATTCGTCAAAAAAACAGACATTGATGCGATAGACATCAATGGGCATTTTTGTATTTACAAGGCACAATTACAGAATATCAAATTCAAGGCAATGAATGGCAAGGGAAGAACAGTCTTGCTTTTTTGTAAAGAGTGAAAATTTAATGGAACAACCTGATGCATTTTGCTATTATTGAATTGTATGTATAATCCCTCATTATACATCTGACATTTTACATGATGAAAATGTATGGGATTGTATAATCAAGAATAATTTTTGAATAATTCAGCACAATAATTTACATGATAATGGATATGTGATTTCCCTATTTATTAACCTGTTACCTTAAGAAAGCATTAAGAATTACTTACCAATTCAGGGTTTCCAGATATGCGTGTTGCCTTTAAACTCTTTTAATGAATAATGGATAAGATTTTTTATCTAACCTACCTGAAAGGTTGCTCTTTAAAGGACTCTGTGTCTTTTTCTGGGACAGCTTCCCGTATACAAAAAGACCTGAGCTAATAAAGTCCTCTGCCAATTAAAGCAATGAAAGGGGAGTGGAAGATTATTCTCTCTCATCAATTAGAGTAATTATCTCCAGAAGTTAAATTATATATTTAATTTTACGTAGAAGAAACAGAGTCTGAAATGAGATCAAGGGAATAAAGACCATAACAGAAACTATATATGTCACGTTTTGTACAGAATAACAAGAGTTCTTCCCTAAAATAAATTAGGAAGGCAAGACTAGGTAGGAACGCCATTTGCTT
>JADKXX010005426.1:0-18315 GCA_017310255.1 Butorides virescens | reverse complement strand
AATTTTCCTTGTTGCTGGAGAGCAGTGATAACTATTTTCAGGACAGGAAAACCTGACCCCGGGCAGAAATCAGGGCCATGCCTCCAGCCCATCAGTGTCTCCGTCGTGAATAGTTCTCTGTTACGGCCCACTCAGGGAAGAAGGCCATTCATTTCCCTCCCACTAGGCCCAGCACAAAGCAGTCTGCATGCTGTGTCGTGCCAGCCAGCACATCCTCCCATCCCACAGCACAAAATGTTGTCATTGTACCGCCTGCTGACGGTGCCCGCTGGCTCTGTGCTGAGCCCGGAAGAGCCGTGCTCTTCAGGGAGGCAGCCTGAGCAGTTGAACACCAGAGCTGCTGTCCCCACATATAGCTATACATGGGGGAGATGGGAAAGACCTTTATTTGAGCAGGAGATCCGCAGGCATAAATGCAGATAATTCTGCTAAATGAACAAAGTGATCTGATCAGTTCCTCGGATGGGAACCTCTCTCATCATGCAATTTTTCAATGAAAATGTAGGCACTTAGGGAAAGAGTTGAGCTGGATTTGGAAGTGGAGGAGTCTCTGACGAACTGGGCTGAGAACATGTTCCTCACTTAATCTAGGCGATGCTCTTACTGTGAAATGGAAAGAGTTGGTGCAGTTGTATGAAGATCTCTGAGACTCTAACCCTGAAGACAGCATACAAGCATTGGTCACCTGCTTGCGAGAGCAGAGTAAGAATACATGAGAAGAGCTGTTAAGGTGTGAGGGGGCACAGTGACCCAATGAATGCAGAGAAGGTAGTCTTGTTTGCTGGAATGGCTAGCTTAGTGAAACGAACACTGGATTGTGGAGCATAGACCACCAGGGACAACTGAGAATGGAAGAGGTGGGAAGAAATGGAAAGGAACAGGTAAGAGAGGCCTCGAGAGTGTGCAGGTGCAAACAAGTACGAGCACCCACCTATTGGTAAGTTACAAGGCTCCCACCTAACAGCTGGTTGACTTTGGAACAATTGTTTTACGTAAGGTGGCACGAAACCAGCTGGGTGCCATGTGGAACCTGGTTTAGAGAAGCAACTTTGTTGTGTAGTTGCCTGGAATGACGGGACTCATGATGCAGGAGGCCCTTCTAGGGCAGCTTCCCTTATCAGTGTCTCCTAGCTATGAGCTTTATTTCATTCGGTTACTGACTGCAGCTGTCTGTTGCCTGGACTACGGTTAGTTTTGCCCTACAAGCAGTAAGCTAGAGAACAGTTTAGAGTATCTGCTAGCAAGCATAACATTTAAGACCTAGGAGGACAGCCACCCTGTGGCCGGAGCTCAGAAATCCCTCAAAGGCTTCAGACAAAGCCGCTTGGGCAGTTCCGCTGGACTCACTCTGCTTCCTGTAGAAAGTAGAGATTTCAAGGCTGTTCTGTTCCCCTAACTTCATCCCAGCATCAGGAGGAGCCAAGGAGAGGGTGAGCTTCTCTGGCTGCTGCTTTACCTCCTTCATCAGCCTTCAGTATGGAAGGAAGTCAGGACCAGAGAAGAGTGGGCCCCTGCTGAGATGGTGCTCTGACATGGGCGTCAGACACTTGCCCAATGTTCTGGTGATCGGGGTCTGCAATCAAGAAGAACTGGAAGCCCAGTGGAAAGCCAACTCAAGCAGCAGCTTCTCCTCTTACTGCAGTGTCTGCCAGATCCCTGGGTTGTGTCGATGCAGTAAGAAAATGGACACTGAAGCTGATACCAATGCCGGGGAGATAGGAAAGTTGCAAATTAATTTATTCTTGCCCAGGTTTAATGCGAGTGGGGAGGGGAGGGGGGGGTTGATGTGGTTGTGACCTCAGTGCTCTCCAGTACCAGTTAAAACAGGGTGTTCTTTTCATCTTTTCTAATACTTTGCACTGCTCCCTGTTCTAACAGGTCCTTTGACAGAAGTGATTTTCACACAGGAGGTCAGAAGAGACAAAGGAGCTTCCTGAAAAACAGTTGTAAAGTTCTTAGAAAAGGGGCTGCAGATTTCCTTATAACTCACAGGCAGGGTTTGCAGGTCTGGCAGATCCTCTGCCCTTTAGAAGCTTGATGCTCACATTTTGAAGAGCATGATGATTGCTGCATCTCACAACAGCGGCAGTACAAGCTCACGACAAAACTGCGCACTATTCTCCAGAGAGAAACAGGGAGGCAGCCATGTCAGGGACCCAAGCATTTCTCTGCTTCTATGTGGTATTTAAAATGTAGAAACCAAACCAACAAAATCAGTCATGGTTCGGTACAGAATCAGGAGGAGTGGCTGAGACACCAGGAGATCTCACTGCCACCCAGCGGGACCTCGCCAAGCTACAGAAATGGGCTGATGGGAACCTCCTGAAGTTCAGCCTTCAACCAAGGGATATGCAAAGTCCTGCCCCTGGGGAGGAACAGCCCCAGGCACCAGGATGCGCTGGGCATGCCCAGCTGGAAAGCAGCTCTGCAGAGAAGGCCCTGGGAATCCTGGTGGACACCACATTAAACTAGAGCCAGCAAAGGCGGCCAGAATTGTATGGGGCTGCACGAGGAGGACCATTGCTAGCAGGTCAAGGGAGGGGATCAGCACCAGTGAGGCCACACCCAGAGTGCTGCAGGGTCAGGGGGGTTTCTCCACGGATCCAAATATCTGAAGGGAGGGTGCAAAGAACATGGAGCCTGGCTCTTCTCAGCGGTTCTCGGGGTTCAGCCGGCTCAGAGTGACCCTCCTTCCATGGGGGCTTGGACCAGGGGACGTCCGGGGGTCCCCACCAGCCCCAGTCACTCTGTGAGGGTGTGGTACCGGCACAACCACCCCCACCCCCAGGGACCACCTGGACGGGGCCTGAGCAAATGCGGAGGCATGAAGTGCATGGCTGGGTGGGCTTTGCATCACAGGGTCTGTCTCTGAGGCTGGGGGAGCTCCTGGGTGCACCCCCCAGAGACTTGTGATGTCACCAGAGAGTCACAGTCACCTCGTGACGTCACTTGTGGTGGGCAGCAATACATGCCAGTGTCACGCTCTGCCAGTGGCAGACAAGACGTCGAGTCCTGTGGGCAGCACCTGAGCCATCAGGTCCTGCCAATGGCATGCCAGACATTGTGACCTGCCAGCAGCCCAGGAGCCCCCATGTCCCACCAGTGGAACCCCAGCCCTTGAGTCCCACTAGCGGCACCCATCCAGCCTGGCCAGCAGCAAAGATCTCCAGTCCCACCAGCAGCAGATGGGACCCTGAGTCCCAGCAGCAGCACTGGAGGCATCCAGGCACGATCTGGCAGCGCCAGGAGCTGCCAGGATGTCCCGGCGGGGGGACACCTGCCCCTTCTGCTTGGGTCCCTTTGAAGGTCCCACTGGCATGGACCCGTGCTGGCACATCTTCTGCCACACCTGCATCCTGTGCTGGGCCACCACCTGCCCGCTCTGCTGGGGGCCCATCGTGGCCATCTGACACCTGCAGATGGAGGATGACCACGCTGTGGTGGCCCACTGTTGCCATCACTGCTTCCATCCCTACGTGAGGCGTGGATGGCAGGGGCGGTGGCAGCAGCAGCAGCAGGGCCCCAGGGGTCCCTGGAACCAGAGCCCCTCCACTGAGCCTGGGGAGCGGCAGCCCTGCCATGCCCTGCCAGCATGGCCAGAACCGACCAGGCCAGTGGGACAGGGATGGGCACAGCCAGCTCCACAGCACACCAGAGGCCAAGAACGATCCACTGTGGCTGAAAAGGGTGCAGGAGGAAGAGCCGGGCTCGGGGGACCACGCGCACCCGCCTGCCCTGGCTCCACTTCTGAGCAGGGTGGCCAAGCCCCCCAGGGCCCCTCTGAAATAAACCCCCGGGGATGCTGAGAGGGGCCAGGCCTGGTTTCTTCCACACCGGTTTGCTCATCCCTGTGGGGATGGGGAAGGAATCCCCAGCCACACTGTGAGTGTGCGGTGCTGGCACAACAACCACCAACAGGGACCACCTGTCCTGGGCTGCACAAGAAGGAGCGTCATCAGCAGCTCCAGGGGGGATCATTCCCCTCTGCCCAGCACTGGTGAGGCCACCGTGGGTGGGCTGTGTCCAGGCCTGGGCTCCCCAGGACAGGAGAGACGGGGACAGACTGGAGAGAGCCCAGCAAAGGGCCACCAACATGGGGAAGGGACTGGGACATCTCTCCCATGAGGAAGGGCTGCATGAACTGGGACTGTTCAGCCTGGAGAACAGAAGGGTCAGGGCATCTTCTCCATAGATCCAAATACCTGAAGGGAGGGTGCAAAGAAGATCGAGGTCAATCTCGGTCAAGGCCTCAGCCAAGCTGGGCTCCGGAAGCACAAACATCCAGGGATTTCTTCCCCACTGAAGGGGCCAAGACCAAAGCTCTTGCTGGGCTTCAGCACCCTTTGGCCACCCTCCAACAGCCCCCCAAACTCTGGGGCTCTGCCCTTCCTTTTCCTCTGTATGGGCCCAACATTCTCTCTCACTCTCGCCTGAGCCCAGCTCTGAAATTGAAAATATTCACCAATTTGTGCAACACCAAAGCCATCTCCTTATGCCAAGTACGACACCCAGTTTTATTGTGGCTGCAAAAGTTTTTCCAACTGAAGGTGAGGTCCATCAACAGCTTTCAGTCCTTGCAGCTTTACTGTGGGAGCAGTCACTGTATGTTTGCTATTTCAGAGCTATGCTTGGTGAGAGTGGGGACAGTTTTGGGACCATTAGGAGGCAAGGCAAGGGTAAAGTCCCTGTGTTGGGGGGGGGCTCTGAAGGGTGTGCCGCTGAAGCCGAGGGTGATCAACAGCATTCAGTCCTGGCACCCTCTGTGTTCAAGAAATTCCATTGCATTTACAATTTCAGCTATGCTGAGCCTAGATTTAGAGAGAGAACGTTGGGATGATTGGGAGGCTATGGAAGGGAAGTGCTTCAGTATTTGGGGGCCCTGGAAAGGCTGCTGAGGGCAGGTTAGGCGCAGCAACAGCTTTCGGTCCTGGAACATTTGGTGTCAGAGAAATCCCTTGATGTTTACAATTTCAGAGCTACATTAAGCCAAGAGAGAGAGTGTGTGAGCTCTGGGGGAATTAAAACATCTGGGTAGGGGCACAGCCCCCATTTTTCTCAGGCTTTTGAAGGGCTGCCAAGTGAAGTTGAGGACCAGCAATAGCTTTCAGTCCATGCAGTCTTGGTATGGCTGGATGTTTGCAATTTCAGAGCTGGTCTCTGGCAAGAGTGGGAGAGAACATTGGGAATGTTAGCAGGCACAGCAAGCGCAGAGCCCCAGTATTTGTGTCTTTCAAAGGGCTGCCCAGGGAAGGTGAGGAATAGTAACAGCTTTCGCTCCTGGCCCCTTCGGTGTGGGAGAAATCATTAGACTTTTGCAATTCCAGCTGTCAGCTCTGGTGAGAGTGAGAGAGAATGTTAGGACTGCAAGGAGGCTAGGACAGGGCACGTCTCCAGAGTTTGCCAGGCTGTGAAAGTGTTGTGAAGTGAAACTGAGGACCAGCAACTGCAGTCCGGGCATTGTTGGCGTGGGACAAATCGCTGGACATTTGCAATTCCAGAGCCAAGAGAGGAAAAAGTGTTGGGAGCTTTAGGAGCCTCAGCAAGTGAAGAGCCCCAGTATTTCTGGGGCTGTTGAAGGAAAGCCAAGGGAATGTGAGGAAAACCAACAGCTCTCAGTCCTGGCACTATTGGTGTGAGAAAAATTGCTGGACATTGAGCTTTGGTGAGAATGAGAGAGATCATTGGGAAAGTTAGGAGATTTGGCAAGGGCAGACCCCCAGTGTTTGTGTGGCTGTTGAAGGGCTGCTAAGTGAAGTTGAGGACCAAAACCAGCTTTCAGTCGTGGCTCTATCGGTGTGGAAGAAATTGCTGGAGGTTTTAAACTTCAGAGCTGGCCTTACCCAAAACAGAGAGTTGTGGACAATTAGGAGGCAAGGCAAAGGCAGACCCCCCTAATGTTTATGTGGCTGTTGAAGGGCTGCCAAAGTAAGGTGAGGACCGGCAACAACTTTCAGTCCTGGCACCTTCAGTGTTCTAGAAATTCCTTGATGTTTACCGTTTTGGAGCTACGCTTAAGCTTAGATTGAGAGAAGGAGGGATTTGGGACCATTATGAGGCTATGCAAGGAGAGACCCCAGTGTTTGTGGGGCTTTGTAAGGGCTGACGGATGGAAAGTGAGGAACAGCAACACTTTTCCCTCCTGGCCCTATTTGTGTGGGAGAAACCGCTGGACATTTTCAGTTTTGGAGGTTGGCTCCGGCAGACATGAGAGTAACTGTATTGGGAGGCTGGATAAGCACAGAGCTCCATCGTTTGTGGGGCTGTTGAAGGGCTGACAAGGGAAGGTGAGGACCAGCAACTGTCTTCAGTCCTGCACTATTGGTGCGGGAGAAATTGCTGGATGTTTGCAATTTCAGAGCTGGGCTCTTATGAGAGTGCTGGGACTGTTAGGAGGCTAGGCCAGGGCAGAGCCCCACTGTTTCGAAGGGAAGGTGGGGATGGGGAATAGCTTTCATTCCTGGCACCTTCCATGTGGGTGAAATCGTCAAAATATGAGAAGTTGCGTGAAACAACACATGTCACCAAAACACAAGGGAGTGGTGTGAAAGACACTCATGTTGAAATACGAGTGAGTTGCATGAAACATGAGGGGGGTCATATAAACATTAGGGGGTCACATAAACATGAGGGGATAATCAAAAAAATGGACATCACACAATACACAAGGGGTTGCCAAAATATGAAGGGGTGATGCAAAGCAGGAGGCAGTCATTGAAACACGATGGTGTTGACCGAAACATGAGGGCATCGTGCAAAAAACGATGGGTGCTTGCAAAACATGGGGGTGTCACCCAAACATGAGGGCTTGAGGGGACCCACACACAGTTTGTGCAATCCCCCCTTGTGGTGCCCGCGACCTCCCTCATGTCTCATATGGCTCCCCTCACAGTTCGTACAATATGTAAGCAAAACGCAGGGGGCTCGCTAAAACATGACAGCACAACTTGATTGCTGCAAACATTAAAGGGTGACCTGAAATATCAGGGGGTCATATGAGATACAAGGGGGTCACACAAAATACAAGTGGATCATTGAAACACGAGGGTGTCACACACAAGACAAGGGGTTGCCAAAACACGATGGGGTCACCAGAAACACAAGGGGGTCATACATGAGGGAGTTGTGCAAAACATAAGGTGGTCATGGAAAAAATGATGGGGTCCTGGAAACACAAGGGGGTTGACAAAACATGAGGGGGTTGCCTGAAACACAAAGGGTTTGCACAAAAAAAAAGGGGCTATTACACTAAACACAAGGTCATCACGTGCATCACAAGAGGGTTGTTGAAACACAATGCGGTCACACAAGGGTGTCACACGAAAAAAAATGGGTGCCCGCAAACCACAGAGAGGTCACCAAAACATGAGGGGATCCTCCCTCGCAATTCACATGATCCCCCTTGTGGATCACACAACACCCCTTGCGGATACTGTGACTGCCACTCTCCTGGATAGCGCAACTGCCCCACTCACGGATCATGTGATGCCTCCATACAGATTGCGCGACCCTCGCTTGTGGGGTCACCAAAATATGAAGGAGTTGCATGAAAATTGAGGGCGTCATGTGAAACATGAGTGCGTCGCTCAAAATAGGACACTAAAATATGAGGGGATGCCTGAAACACGAGGGGTCTCCAAAACACAAGGAGATTGTGTGAAGGATGAGGGGATCTTGTGAAACACGAGTGGTCGTTGAAAGATGAAGGGGTTGTGCAAAACACGAGTACATTGCTTGAAAATGAAGGGGTTGTGCAAAACACAAGGATTTCGCAGAAACATGAGTGGGTCTTGTGAAATACAAGGGGGTCAGGCAAAACATGAGAGCATCATCGAAAGATGAGGGGGTTGCTGAAACACAAGGAGGCCACATGAACCATGATAGGGTCATGAGAACAACGAGTTTGTCACGTGAAACATGAGGGGTTCTCGCAAAATGTGAAGGGGTTGTGTGAAATACAAGGGTGTCACATGAAACATGAGGGGTTGCCGAAACACAAGGGGTGTCCCGAAACATGAGGGGGCACGTGAAAAGCAAGGGGCCCTGAAAGAGAAGGGCATAACCCGAAACACTAGGGGGTCCCTGAAACGCTACTGGGTCAAAGAAACACAAGGGGGTCACTTGAAACACAAGAGGGTCGCACAAAAGACAAGGGGGTTGCCTGAAAGACAAGAAGTTAGTGCAATAGGTGAGGGGGGTCATGTGAAATTCGAACGGGTTGGCAAAACACGAGGGGTTCACTGAAACCCAAGGGGGTCACCCAAACATGAGGGGGTTGCTAAAACATGAGAGAGTCATGTGAAACAGGAGGGGGTCTCCCAAAAACATGAGGGGGTCACCCAATACAAGAAGAATTGCATGAAACATGGGGTGGGGGCACCCAAATTGCAATGGGATCATGCTGAAATACAAGGGATGGCACAAAACACAAGGGCAGCACATGACACATGAGGGGGTCATGTGAGATGCAAGGGGGTCATGTGAAACATGAGGGATCATTGAAATGTGAGGGGTTTCCCAAAACACAAGGGGGTCACATAAAACAGTAGGGTCTTTGAAGCATGAGAGGATCACCTGAGAAAGGGGCGGGCCTCATGAAACACAAGATGTCATCAATAGACAAGGTGGTTTCCCAAAACACAAGGTGGTCATGAAATATGAGGGGTCGCTGAAACCCGAGGGGGTCAGATGAAACACAAGGGGGTTGCAAGAACAATGAGAGGGTTGCACAAAACATAAGGCCATCACCAAAAACACTAGGGGATTGCCAAAACACAAGGGGGTTGTGTGAAATACAAAAGGGTTGTACAAAACATAAGGGGGTTGCACAAAATACAAGGGGGTATTGTGAAACATCAGGGAGTCGCATTAAAAACGAGGGAATCCCCAAAACGCAAGGGGGTTGGCCAAAACACAAGGGGGTCACATGAAAAATGAGGGGGTTGTGTGAAAGACGAGGTGGTCAAATGAATTATGAGGAGGTTGCCAAAACATGTGAGGGTCACCTGAAACAGGAGAGCATTGCCTGAAACGCAAGGGGGTTGTGGAAAATATGAGGGGGCATGCAAAACAGGGGGGGCGTTGCCTGAAGCATGAGGGGGCCGCTGACATACAAGGGGATCGCATGAAGGACGCGGGGGTCTTGAAAAACACAAGGGGTCCCTGAAACACAAGGGGGTCGCACAAAAGACAACAGCACCTCCAAAGCACAAGGGACTTGCGGGAAAGAGGAGGGGAATGCAAAGAAATAAGGGAGTTGTGCAAAACATGAGGGGGTCACCCAAAACACAAGGGAGTCTCCCAAAATACAAGGGGGTGGCGTGAAACATGGGAGGGTGTCTGAAACACTAGGGGGTCACAGAAACACGAGGGGGTTGCCCAAATTTGTGGGGATTGAACAAAAAATGAGGGGGTCGTATGAAAGACAAGGGGGATTGTGTGAAACGAGTGCATCATTGAAACACAAGGGGTTTGCTGAAAGATGAGGGGGCCACCCAAAACACAATAGGGTCATAAGAACAACAAGAGGGTCACACGAAATATAAGGGGTCACACAAAACATGAGAGCATAGCATGAAATACAAGGGGTTCTCGTGAAACACAAAGGGGTCATGCAAAATACAAGGGTGTCACATGAAGCATAAGGGTTTGCTGAAACACAAAGGGTTTTCCAAAATATGAGGGAGTCACCCAAAACATGAGGTGGTTGCCAAAACACAAGGGGGACGCACAAAACACAAGGGGGTCACGTGAAACAGCAGGCGCCACTGAAACACGAGGGGGTTGCCGAAACACAAGGGGGTTGCCGAAACACGAGGGGGTTGCCAAAACACGAGACAGTTGCCCAGAACAGGAGGGTGTCACCTGAAAATATAAGGGGGTCACCCAAAACACAAGGGGAGTCACATGAAAAATGAAGGGGTCACACCAAATACAAGGGGGTCATGTGAAATTCAGTCACCAAGGCAAGCAGCTCCAGGACCAACACAATCAGCAGTGGCATGCTCTAGCATGGTGCACAGGAAGGTTTTCTGGAACAGGGGAGCCTCAGGAGAAGCCAAGAGATCTGCCAGGAGCCCACAGCTGGCACAACAGTGGCTGATGAGACCTGGTCGGGCCAGGAGCAATGGCCGAGCCCCCCCCCCCCCCCCCCCCCCCCCATATAAAAGAAACCCTCAGGCAGTGCTAGCGACCAGGAGCGCTGTGAACAGGGTGGGCACATCAGCAAGGGTGCGGCGCGACAGTTTGCTCAGCGGTTCGTGCGGAAAGGCGTGCAGGAAGGGTGCTGAAGCTCTGCCAGCTCCAGCAGTGAGCAGCCACATCCACCCAGCAGAAATCCATGGCCTCTCTAAGCCCTGCACCCACCACGACTGACGCAGCTTCCCAGGCAGAGCTCCAGTGGGAACACGCTGCCACCCAGGTGCCAGACTGCGCCCCGCTCTTATGCCAGTATCAGAACAGCAGCAGCAAGCACCCCTGTGGGAGCTGCACCCAGGTAGAGGAGCCCCTCCGTTGGGTTGCAGAGCTCCAGGAGGAGGTGAACGGGTTGGGGTTGAGGAGTAACAGGGAGCACAGCAGACAGGCAGGCTGCTGGAATTGCACCCTGCTTTCCCTGAGACAGGCCTAGCAGGCAGAAAGGACGTGTGATACGGAAGATTCCCTTTCCTCTCTCCTCCTGGCTGAACACAGTGACTTAAGGGACAGGGGGCGATGGCGACGAGCTCCTTGCCCAGCACAGCAGGCGCCTCTCCTCCATGACTGCCCCAGCTTCCCGGGTACCCTTGCACAGTAACTATGAGGCTCTGCAAGTGAAACCAAATACTGACGAGGATGATGGTTCATCTAGCTTAGAAGTGTCACTGAGGCTAAGTCGGCCTGCACCCCATGTCAAAATCACTTCCATAAAGAAAAAAGACATCATAGGAGACTCCCTTCTGAAGGAAACAGAAAGCCCAATATGCAGGCCAGACCCACTCCTTAGGGAAGTCTGCTGTCTCCCTGGGCCCAGGTTAAAGATATGAAGATAAATCTTCCTACCCTGGTCCGGCCCTCAGACTAGTATCCATTAGTGATTTTTCAGGTAGGCATGGGCTTTGGCTTGGCCTTCCTCTGAGACACTGCAGGCTGCCCAGTGAAACTGTGGATGCCCCATCCCTGCAAGTGTTCAAGGCCAGGTTGGACGGGGCTTTGAGCAGCCTGATGTCGTACAAGATGACCCTGCCCACAGCAGGAAGGGTTGAACTTGATGATCTTTAACGGTCCTTTCCAACACAAACCACTCTGATTCTGTGATTCCCACGTCCCTGGGGTTCACTGGAGAGGTGGGTTCTGTCTTCCATTGCTGCACGCAGTAATTCAAGAACTTGCTTGGTAATGTCTTGCAGAGTCAAGAGTAATGTATTTTCTTCTGTAAAATCAGGAGTGAAGGAGCCAAAGTGGCTAGGACAGGAGCAAGAAGTGATCAGTAGTGTTTGGTTTTTTTAGAAGACATTTGTTTTTCAAGGTCTTTCCTAATGACTGGTGGACATGCAATCTTGAGAGATGGAGATCAGTTCTCTTTTCAGTAACCCTCTGCAAGAGGAAGGAAAGGGGCTGAAGATCTTAGCAGAGTAACTAACAATACAGCAAAGCAAAATGAAATTTTAAGCCAGTAAAGCAGAGAGAAGTAGTGAGGAAAGGCTAAAATGAGCAAATCCCATCTCAATTCTGAAGAGAGGTGAAAGGAAATCCAAGCCATGATGGCCTTTAATGGGAGAGAAACTGGAATCAGTGTCTTTAATAGGGGCCCTGAAGTGGACATCCCGCACTGTGGTGCGTGCCCCACTGCATGCTGCTCAGTACACGGTCTCTGAACACCTGCAGAGAGCTCAGCGATCCCGTGAGCACAGCCGAGCTCAGGACATGGGTGGGACTTGTGCTTCTGCAGGCAGAGGGGCAAGGTTGTGAGTATCAGACCAAAATCACAACGTTCATTCATGTTCTGTGTTGCCAGTCCTTGTAATTTTATGGTGATGTTTCATGAGATTTTCCCAAAGCTTGCAGGAATGAGGGGATTATGAATCCTGGGAGCTTCTGTCTGTTGTTGGTTATATCCCCATAGCTTTGGGGAAACCTTCGCCTGCATGTCTGTCTGTCCATCTGTGTGATGCACAGGGGCATATGGGCTGGTTGCATTGCCCATGGTGATGGTGTGTGCTCGTAAGGATTGCTGTGCACGTGGTGATGTGCCCGCCAGTGGCTGAGTGCGGAGACACAGGGTGCGGAGTTGGGGGTACTTATCACAGTCATAAGATCTGCATCACCTCACAGCCGTGATGAGCACTTAGGTCAGGACACCTGGGTCTGACCCTCTGCTCCTGGGTCTGACCCTCTGCTCCTGCCTGAGCCACGGGTGACTGATGGGTTGGTGTCAGCTGTAGCCCTGTAGCCCAGTGACACAGTATTGACGCTGTTGGTCATGGGCTACAGGTTTTGAGCTGACCTTTCAGGGCCCTGGGCCTCAGGCTGGTCAGGCTTGCTCCATCTGAACTTGTCCTAACCTTCCTGGAGCAATGTTTTTACTAGGAGTAGCTGCTGTATTGCTGATTTTTTGATTCTGGCCAGGTGGCTATGCCTAATTTTTCTCTATTTTTCTTTTTCTTTTGCACAGTACAACCACTATTTTTATACAGATAGTAGGAATCAGTAATTATTCTGTGCAGAATTAGTTAATTTTTGCTCTAACATAATGCTGTAGTGTGGAGAAATACAGGCCTAGCCTTACAGCAGAGGTCTCGCAAGTAAAGGCACGGGGATGGGTAGCATGTAGGTTTGGAGTGACAAGCGATGGTCACAGCCTTAGTCCTGGAGATCCCACGGCTATAAAACAACTCGCCAGTACTTAGCTACCATCATGCAGAGCTGGAGCTGGGCAAAACCGTTTTTAGAGGCAACAAGCAGAGCTAACGTATAAAACGTACTATAGACAGTAAAATCAGACGTAACACAGAGCTACAGACCAATGAAGAAAGAGCGAGCTGTAAAAACGTGTTAGCAAATGAATAAAAATGACCCAAAGTGGATCCGAGTGTGAGGAGGAAGAAGTCATGAACAGGCCTCCAGAGGCAGCGCATGGTAGCGCTTCCACCACAGCCACCACTGACCTGAAGCCACAGACCTTGGGCTCCAGAGGAGAGGTGGAAGGGTGAGCATAACCCATGAAAGGGGGTAGAAACTAGGCAGTGTGTGTGATGATGATACGTTTCTGCATAAAACCAGTCTGTCTTTCTCTGCAGTAATTAGATTGGCATTGAAAATGATTCTTTGGTTAGCTGGCTAAGACTTCACTTATACAAACAACAAATTCTTGGCTTTATATCAAAGGTGAGCTTGCGCTGTGCCCACAGAAGAGTGTGTATGTAAGGCGCTGTATCCCGCACGCTTGCATGCTCCCCTCCACTGCCATGCTGGTTATGGGACCACCACTGTTCTGCGAGACTGGGAATTTTTATTTGGCCCCTTGCATTTGTCTCTGGGCAGTTGTTTGGCAAAGAACCCGTCTGCGGCTTCCCTTGTCTAACACTGACAATGCCTCTGGGAATGAATGCTCTTCTGAGTAACCAGTCCCATTGGAACGACTGCAGTGTTCAACCCTGCTCCCACTTTGGAACTCATGAAAACTGCAGGAAACTTCAGTTTTGCCATTACCTTTGTGTCCTTGGCAGGTTTGCCAGGCTCTCTACCTAATCCAGGCCTCAGCAACTCAGCGCTGCCTTCCTCAGACCCTGCTGGCATGTGGAACACTGACCGAACTCTGCGCTGTTCTGGCATCATGGTGGTGGTGGCTAACTGGGAGGTGTCTCCCTTCAGCTGGTGCTAAGGGGAGATTCCTGATGAGCACCTTACAAAATGAGCGCTGTGTATGTTTATTTTATTTTAAAACTGTATTATTTTGTTGCACAGAATACCTTTTGAATGTGAATGGAGCAAGGTACCCCCTTGCAGTCTCAGTCACTCCAGGACTTTGTCATACACAAACTGCTGCTCTCTCCTGGTCAGATCCCACCTACATCAGCTGCCCCTTCTGCTCCACTGCTGATTCCTTAGGGGCTCATCCAGACTGACCTGAGTGATGCCAGGCCCCTGCCAGCGACACCCAGAGCCAATGGTCACTGCAGGGACCACAAACATCTACACCTGCATCGCCAGTGCCCTACGCCCTGAGCTGCATGGCCCCCAGAGCACGGAGTGACTTCTCCCCAGCTGTAGGGGGGCTTTCTTTTACCAGCGGGTACGAATCCTTGGCCGTCTCTTTGTTTTGGTGCTGGGTGACAAAGTGCCCACGCGTGGCCTCACAGAAACCTGCCCACACAGAGCAACCCAAGCACATCAGCAGACACACAGCCACCACTCAACGCCCACACATGCACCTGACTGCCAACAGCAGCACGATGGGATGCCACGTGATGGCTCAGCACCATTCCTAGGCTATTCCTTGAGGGACTTAGATCAGGCCACAATGTCACAATTTGAAATAGCCTAAAAGTACTTAGAAAGTGAAATATTACCTGAAAAATGGTTCTTTCCTCCCCTGAGTTTGTCACACCGCACGCTTTCCTGGCTCTAACTGCTGTATGCATAAAAATATAGCATAACAATATAAATTATTGTGCATCTTTCCTTGGCAAGGTGTGAAATCTGCACTGAGCCATGTGTGAGCTTTGGAGGACAGCTTGGAAATGGGGACTGTGTTACAGTCCCTGCTCTGAGGACAGCCGTCTCCCAGCACCACGCCATCTCCCTTCAGCTGCAGCTGTCGTCTTTGCAGTTCAGGGAAGCTCCAGCTCCTTGCTGCCCCTTCGCCCTGGGGACAGAGAAGTGGGCACTGGGGAAAGCAGCGGTGCAGGAAGGGCTGCGGAGGGCGGGGGAGAGTTTTTTTCTCCTCATGGTTTCTTCAGGAGCTGGGTTCAGGTGGAACCTGTGTCACCCTGGTGTCATGCCATCCTAGATGGGGTCCCTCGGCCCCCATTGTGGGGATTGAAAGGGTCCCTCTCCACAGCCCATTCTGTGCCCTAGGAGAAGAGCTGGAAGGAACACCAGTTTCTCATGGGACCTAAAGGCAGCACAGAGGACACTGCTGCTTGCTTTCCTCAGGAGGTCTCTCTAGGAAGGCACCTGGCTTCTCCGTGCCGGCACACCTGGAAACTAAAGTCCAGCTTCATAAAGACGCTCCAGATTTGGAAAGGCTCTGTCCTCAAATAGTCCAGCTCATCTGGCTACTTAATCCATAACACAACAGTCTTCACATGGCATCATATGGTGAAATGTGGCCATTGCTTCCCACAGCCTTTGGGCTCTATTCTCTGGCCTCAGTGCTCCACCGCAGCCAGCCTTCTTCCCCATGACTCGGGGACTAAACAGAGGACATGAAGGTGCTTCAAACTACCACCCTGGGGTATTAAGGAACACAAACACACTACTAATGTAGGGAGGCTACATCAACAGGCACATTAATGATTTACACTCATCTACTAATTCTCTCCGTTTGAAAGATGATGGAGTATCACTGGCATCCATAATAGAAAGAGGTAAATGTAAGATTTCTGCTGTTTTCATTCATAATCACTCACACAATGTGTTTCGAGTTGGACTCATCCAGATGGATGTCACCAAACCAGGTAACCAGTTTTTCCTTCTCCGTAAGCATCAGGTTGAGCAGAGCACTTCCCTTGACTGGCTCCTCAATCACCCATGCTAGGAAGCTGTCACGAGTGTCCTGGATTGTTTGTGCTCTACTGTATTGTCCCTCCATAAGACACCAGGGTGGTTAAAGCCCCCCAAGAGCACTAGAGCCTGTGAGAGTAAGGTTTCTTCCAGCTGTTTGAGGAAGACCTCATCTACTTCTTCCTGGTCAGGCAGTCTGTACCAATAACCCCCTCACATCACCCACGTTGGTCTGCCTGCTAATCCTGAGCCAGAAGCTCTCAGCCGGCTCATTGTCACCCCAAGGGAGAGCTCCAAGGACTCCAGCTGCTCTCACGTAAAGGGCAACTCCTGCTCATCACCCTCTGGGCCCATCCTTTGTATCCATCCATGGCTGCACTGCTGTCACTTGAGCTTTCTCACCACATCTCCGTGACTTCCATGAGATTGTAGCCCTTCTAATTCCTTCTGTTTGCTCCTCATAGTGTATTAGTGCACAGGCACTTCAGAAAAGTGCTACACAGTCATGCTGGTTTTCCAAGAAAACATGAGAGCTTCTGCCGTGATGTCCTCTCAGCACCTCCTCATTTGGGGGTGGGCCGCATCCTGCCCTGTTCTGTTCATTTGAGGACTCTTAACCACATCACCTTTGCTTGCTAGACCAGTCCACCATGTCCTCACTGGAATGTTGGTCATCTCCCTCCTGGACTCCTCAGGTTGGCCAGCTTGCTAGCAATTTTTTTACCCCACTTTGTCAGGTGGATTCTACCCCTCCCTATCAGTCTTTGACCCCCAAAGAGGGTCCTGTGGTTTTAAAGTCAAACTATGGTCAGTGACACAGCTGCACAACAAGGTGCTGAACCCCAAGATCCATCCACTCTTCCTTAAACCATTCCACTTCGGCAGTAGGATCAAGGAGAGAAACATCTGTGCCCCCCTGACCTTAACCCTCCCCCCCCAGAGCTATGTGGTCACTCTTGGTATGCTCAGAGATGCTCCTGGCAGGACTCTCAGTGCCTATGGGGGTTACCATCAAGGGGTAATAGTCTAAGGGCTGAACAGTCCTCAGCAACCTCTCCAGGATCCCAGATCTAAGCACCCCCATGAAACAACAAACCTCCCTAGAGATCCAATCCAGTTGCCAAACGGGCCCTCTGTTCCCCACAGGAGGGAATATTTGCAATGAAGTTTAATAATGGGCAACGCTGTTTTTTAAAAATATATATACATACATAGCATTAGACCATTAAAACCAATCTGAAGTTCACTGTATTTCTAGTTGCAAACATTTATTTAAATGCATAACTTGTATGTACCAACACACACTGGTTTTCGACAGCATTATTGTCCTTGAGCTTATATGCGCTATCTTAGAGACATGTTTTGGCTTCAGTTCCTCAAACCACATCAGATTAGGTCTCTTTTAACCTGAGCAGTAGCGTAGAAGGCAGTGGTACTAAAACTGGCCCACACAATAGCAAGAGTGACCTGAACCAAGTCGGTTGGTCGTCCTGCGGGGCCCTCTTCCACCAATCCCAACTTTACTCTTTCTTCCACCTCTTCTTTCACCTCTTCCTTCTCCTCCATCTCCCCCCTTTTTGCCAGTGACATTCTTTGTGCATCCTGCACAGGTTGCATCTGGAGCTGCTTGATGTGTACTCTTCTCTGGAAAAAAAAAAAAAAAGAAAAACCCCAAACAGCCGATATTACAGCCTGTCCTTCTTCGGGTGCCCTTCTGGAACGATGAACTGGAGGCAGGTACAAACCTTGAGGCATCAAATGTGCTCTTAACAGACACAACCCCCAGGCAGCTGCAGCCACCCACTCACCCACCTATAGACCTCCTAGCAAACCGTCACCACATATGGGAGTGCAAATGGTGCTTGCTGCTTCTGGTAAACATATCAGAGAAGGTACTGACCCCGCAGTTAACACTGACCATTAGCGACCTCAGGACTCAGGTACCCATGGGGTGCTCATAAGGCACAAAATGAACACAAATCACGTCGCCCTACAGCAAAAAGCACAGGAATCAGGAAACAGGACGGAGGGCACCAGGGGCTCTCAGAGCAAGAGATGGAATTGCTCAAACTGGTCTGAGTTAGGGGACTTCAGGTCATTTTAAATTAAGGACAACCATGGGAGAGAAAAAAGAAACAGAACAAAGGAACAAACAACAACCTTTCTACCTCAAAATTGACTAGAAAGGAAGACACTACTTAAAAAGAGGTTTGTTTATTACTGAGAAAAATCCTGTCTACAGGAAGACACTTCTGCATGGAATTCACTGAGCCTGAATTGCATGAGATTTGGCATTTGCCATACAGGAAAAGGATTGCTTCAAAAAGCTGCAGTAACTCACACAGTTACAAGCTAACATCTAGCATCACCTGGCTGCATCCTTGACGTGCTACACTTTTAAAGACAAGGTAGTAAAATTCTGTTTTCGAAAGGAATGTAATTTTTTTTTTACACAGTCCTCCAGTGTACAGCTGCCATGTTACCCACAATTTGTCCTTGTTGCATGACATCTGTTTTGTTCTCTTCATTGTCCATACTATTCTCTTCAGAGTCCATACTGGTAAGCAGGTGTCCTGGTTTCGGCTGGGACAGAGTTAATTTTCTTCACAGAAGCTA